>JAAALK010000283.1:6431968-6729426 GCA_019279435.1 Zizania palustris | reverse complement strand
CCACCAAGCCTAGAATCCCAAGTCTCACCACATCCCAAGAGCAGCCTACCTATCACTGGGTGAGTTCGGCCTGAGACGGCATCTAGAGGAGTTGTGCTTCAGGAGGAAGCGGGTTGAGCGAGCACAGGAGCTCGAGGTGGGCAGGAGCAGTTCTACCGCAGGGTGGTAGACAGAGAGTTCCTCAACGTAGAGAGAGGCTAGAGGCCATGCCACGTCGTGTAGGTGGTGGTAGAGGAGACGGTTTTTATGATCGTGCTCTGAGGGTGGTTTCTGTTCCTGCAGAGTTCCATATCGTTCGGTTTACGGTTTTGGATCTCGCGACCGTGATTTTAGGAATAACAGAGGACCGCGCTTTGATCCGGATTCAGTCTAAACTCATATGATTCCTTTGTGCTCTCCTACATACGCGCAGATGGCTCGACACTGGTTCAACACTTTTACTAAACCTAGCATTGGACCGTTTGGTCCCACTCATGATTATTGATCGTGTTTTGGAGCTGTGTATCTTTTTAGGATATTTTGAGTCAGCTTTTCATTGGTATCATTTTTTTTCTTCTTCTGTATTTTTATTGAGTCTTTTTGTGTGTGCGTTCATATCATGCATAATCATCTATCACATTTTGAGCTTGCTTCTGCTGTATGATTAATATGCTTTACTTTCTCTAGCTAGTATATTCTTTTGATTACTTGTCGATGATCATGTTCTGATTCAGTTCACATGATATATCTGATATTTGTCATATGCATGGCTTTTATGTTTTAAAATTGAAAAATAATCACCATTGCTTCTGGTAACTAGCATGTGTAGGTTGAATGCTTTCGCTATCTTTTACATGCCTTGTAGCTAGATCCTTACTTAGATGCAGATATGCAACTTGGACATTTATATGCTTTAAATATGCAAAATGTGCTATAAAAATGATAAAAATTCAGAAAAATGAAAAATTTATGCATTTTTATGTTTATTAGAAAAGATCCAGGTGGGTTTGTTTTGTCGCATTGCATTGTTCTGGACTGCTTACCATAGCACTTTGGTATGAACTAGGATGGTGTAATGTATGCCAAGACCAATGTCTTAAGCTTCTGATGGTCCAGTTCTGACCTAGGCTTGACTTGGTCGGTTAGCATAAGGTTTGACATGCAAATAACCTCTGGCAGAAATGAAAAATATAAAGAAAAAGTCTGATTTTTTTTAAAAAAATGACAAGTTTGCTGAAGCATTTGTTTTGGACATTGCTTATCTTGGTAGATATCAGTTAGCTTTGCATCTCATGCTTTACTTTGCTTGTCAACTAGAAAAAGTGGTGATGCTTTTGTTTGCAAAAATCAAAAAATGTGCGCTAATGATTCTCTTTAGATATCATCTGTTGCACTGATCATGTCATGTATCTTAGACAGTATATCTTTTGCTATACCTGTTAGATGTTGTAATTGCAGTTAATCATATCTAAGAAGCATGCTTTCCACACTCCACCTGCACTCCATCTGCATTCATGACATATTTTGAGGGGGAGATGCATTTCAGGGGGAGTTCATGTCTATGTCTCTTTAAAGTGCATTTAGTCTCACTTGATGAGTCCAATTGTCAACAAGGGGGAGAAATTTTGGATATATTTTTGGCTTTCTCTGGGATTTATTTCAGGGGGAGTTTATTCTTGTTGGTAATTCTGAGATTTGCACTTGTTTTTGAGGCTTTATTTTTTGGTTAACCATAATGACCATTTTCTTGCTTCTATTTGGCTTTTGGTCATTAGGGTTAAACTTTTATTTTCTTTCTTCTATTTTCTTTTGTATTTGTTTTTTCTGTTCCACATGTTTTGGCAGGTTCTGGAGATGAGCTGAAAAGGGTGTTGAAAAGCACTCATCAAGGGGGAGATTGAGAAACCATGTTGAAGAATATGGTTTTGATATTCCAGATGTGATGAGTGATTGTCAACGGAAGTCAAAGGAAGGGAGAGATGAAGACCTGCCGAGTCTGAGGCGCATGTGACTCAGGTACACGGGCAGTGAGCGATGGCCGGGCAGAGGAGCCACGGAGTCGGGCTGGCCTAATCCGGGTACATGGCTAGGAGCGGCAGATGATCCACTGGTCTGTTGACTGGGTTTGACTCAGGTACACGAGCGGCGAGCGATTGCTGGGCTGAGGAAGCTGCGGGGTCGGGTCGGCCCAATCCGGGTACCCGGTGCGAAGACGGTGGACGCTTTGTCAGTTTCGGCGTAAAACTGACAATCTATGTTTAATTTGTTTTTAGGATATTAATATTTAGTTTTTAAGTTTAGAATATTTTTATTTGAGTTAGGTAATTTTTCTAAGAATATTTTAGTAATTTTAGTAATTTATTTTTAGAGTCAGTTTATTTTACCCGAGGGTAAATTAGTCTTTTCATGTATTAGGATTTGCTTATAAATAGGCCCTATCCCCTTGGGGATAGTTGACTGTTTTTCCCGAGATTATTTTTCAGTCCACAACAAATTTTCATCTCCTATTTTTCCTCCGTTTTCGATCTGCACCGCCGCTCGACATTTTCTCCACTCGCCGGCCACACCTATCCGGCGTGCTAGCATCTGCCTCTAGGACTCCGCTCGTTGCTACACGTCAGCTTGCAGGCTCCACGGCGCACGACGTTATTTTCCTTTCGCACGGCAGCGTGGCCCCACGGAACAAGGCGCTTTGGATTTCTTCTTCAATAGGAGCAGCACGACACCGATTTGTTTTTTGGCTGCAGGAGATCTGCAGCGTGTGGGGGCCACATATAGGACAGCTCGGTGGGACTTCACGGCGGGAATTTTTTTGGGCGGCTGGATTTTTTGCTCAGCGGCAAGGGCACGGATTCCAAGCGCACGATTTCCGAGGAATTTGATTGCTATTCATTGCACGGCCAAGCAGGAAGAAAAGTTTTTTTTTCTCTCCAAAACTTTTCTCACGGCAGCGTGTGTCTCATAGCGCGGCTACAGAAGGGCTGCTGGTTTTCCTCCACGACGCAGACCCAAGGACTCAGCGATAGCGATAGATCTGCAGGTTAGTTGATTCATTTCCTAATTTCTAGTTAGACTAAATCTGGTGGTTTATTCGTAGTTAAGTTTTATCTGTTTGTTAATTAAAAAATTAATCTCGTAGGTACATATTTAATCTGTTTTTTAGTTATCTTGTATTATTCTTTATTTGTGTAATCTGGTCATATAAACAAAAAAAATATGAATTTATTATGAGTCGCAGTAATATATTTATTCTAGTTTTCCTTGAAATATTTTTAGGTTATTTCTGAATTAATTTTTGGATGATCCATATTTTATTCAGTTAATTAGTATTTTATTTTTAGACTGCAATCTGAACATTTTATCAAGATATTTAGTGTTTTTTATTATGTCATTAAATATGTCTAGTACCCATCTTTATTTACTGCAGTGATTCTTTTTAGTTTAGCTTTAATACCATTTTAATTAGGACATCGGTCATTTTTAGGCTAGACCAGCAATTTACTTTACTAATATTATTTGTCTGGCTAAGTTCGTTTGGGTGTTGGGATTAGTCATAGTTTAGCAAGAATTTTTAGGCGCCCATTCACCCCCCCTCTGGTCGCTACCTTCGGTCCTACACCCTTTGGCTAGGGTCTCTCAAATACTGGACGATTGGGATTCTCCAATCGCCCTTATAGGTTTCAAAGGGTCTCGCTGGCTCACCTTTTGAAAAAAACATCTAAATTACTGACTTCGGGGTGCCCCCCGAGCTGTTCCTGCTTCTGCCGAAGCCTGGCCAGGCTGGCCATTCAGAGTGTGCTGGTCCGAAGCCCTCCGAAGGGTTCGGACTCTCGGGAACCCTCATCGTGTGGGGGGCTTCGGCCTATGGCCTCCGGCGTGCCAGGTCCCTTGGTTGACAATGTACTCTG
The DNA here is from genome assembly GCA_019279435.1 of Zizania palustris. Lineage (NCBI taxonomy): Eukaryota > Viridiplantae > Streptophyta > Magnoliopsida > Poales > Poaceae > Zizania > Zizania palustris. The sequence goes on along the minus strand of JAAALK010000283.1, from coordinate 6,725,539 downwards.
GTCCAGGGACCTCGACACGCAGTGTCCTTCAGCCGGAGGGGTCCGACCCGAAGGGTGCGCTTGCCCACTGTTACTAGCTTTGGCAGTGAGACCAAGCATCGGCTTCTCCAATACAGAAAATTTTCCTCTCCTAACTTGGTAACCAGATGCTTGCTGAGCCAAATCATTTGTAGTCGAATTGGCCTCTCTTGACAAGTGAGAGATTTTGAAGTCATCAAAAACAGCAACTATATCCAGACATTTATCCAAGTAACTATTCAGCAAGCCGTTAAAGGATTGAGAATTTCTAGCTACTTGTTGCACTACTAATAAAGAATCGCTGTATGCATGAACATGTCTAGAGCCTACAGATTCTAATAATTCAAGTCTTAGCAATAAAGCTTCGTATTTGGCTTGGTTATTAGTAGAAGGAAATTCCAGACAGGCCGAAGTTTCAAAGTGCATTCCATTAGGTGATATGAGAACCACTCTAATACCTTGGCCACTCTTGCAAGCCGAACCATCAAAATAGAGTTTCCATGGCACTACCTCAACTAGAGCAACATTGTTACTCCAGCCGACATCTATGTGGTGATCAACTATAAAGTTGGCTACGATTTGGCCTTTCATAGCTCTTAGTGGTTCATAGGCCAAATCATATTCAATCAACATATGCTTTATAACATCGGTTTGGCAAACGACAACACATGTGGTGGGAAGAAGATAATGGCGTAGCTTGGTGCACGCATAATAAAGTGATAAACATAGTTGCTCCACAAACGCGTACCTAGTTTCAGCGTCCAGCAGGCGGCGGCTCAAGAATGTGATGATGTACTCCTTCCCCTCAACCTCCTGTGTTAGCACGACTCCAATCACGCTGTCTTCAGCGGCGATGTATAGCAGGAACGGAATCCCGGCCTTGGGTGCTCTCACCACAGGTGGTGATGATAAGCACTCTTTGATCTTCTCAAAAGCATTTTGTTGGTTTGCCCCCCAAGTGAGCTTGGCTTCATTTTTAGCCGCAGTATGGGGACAAAGGCATCAATCTTGCCGGACAAGTTGGATATAAAGCGACGCAAATAGTTCATCTTGCCTAGTAGCTTCTGTACATCCCTTTTGCATGTCGGCACTGCAATGTTTCTAATCTTCTCAAGTCTCTTAGGATCAATTTCTATGCCTCTCTTGTGAATCATGAAACCTAAGAACTTACCCGCCGACACACCAAAAGCACACTTGAGTGGGTTCATTTTCAAACCATACTGTCGCATTCTATCAAAAGCAGCCTTCAAATCAGCTAAATGGTTTCCCATAGCGTCCGATTTGACTACAACATCATCGATGTAAACTTCTAACATAACCCCTAGCAAGTCATGAAAGATTAAGTTCATAGCGCGTTGATATGTGGCACCAGCATTCATCATACCAAAAGTTATGACGACCCACCCGAACAAGTCGACAAAACTAAGGCATCGAAAGGCAGTCTTGTAGATGTCCTCTTCGGCCATAAAGATTTGATTATAACCAGCATTGCCATCAAGAAAGCTCAGTACCTTGTGTCCTGAAGCATCATTGATTAGCATGTCGGCTATCGGCATTGGATACTCGTCCTTTGGAGTGGCTCTGTTCAGATCCCTAAAATCAATACGTACCCGTATCTTGCCGCTCCCCTTCTTCTCTACAGGCACAATGTTAGCAACCCATTCCGCTTACCTGCACGGCCTAATAAATCCAGCCTTGTGTAGTCTCTCTACTTCCTCTTTAACTCGGTCATAGATGACTGAGTTAAAGCGACGAGGAGGCTGCTTATAAGGCCTAAATCTGGACTTGATAGGAAGTCGATGCTCCACGAGCTCGCGGCTTAGTCCTGGCATCTCGCTATACTCCCGCGCGAAACAATCGACATACGACCGAAGTAACTCTATTACTTCAGCCTTTTCATCAGGCTATAAACGTTGGTTTACAAAAGTTGGCCTTGGGATGCTACCATTACCTATGTCAACTTCTTCCAAGGGATCGGCCGACGCAAAACCTTGTCCTAATTTCTCTACTTCGCTAAAGTCCCCGATGGCCTCGGCAATACCATCTTTACTAGACCGATATTGCTCCACATGAGACTTTAGCCAATCTAGATTACTCTTGCTAGACATGACTATTAATACAAAAACAGCCGTGCTACTCCAGCCGACTTTATAGACACTAGTACAAAACGTCCTCCGGATATGCTAACAAAATCGTAATCCGAAAGATCTCTACCTGACAGACACTCTACTTTGTTATGGACGGCGTCATCCGATACATCGGCCAATGCTACTTGGTCTGAAGTATCTGCGGGAATGACCTCCACCTCATTGCCATCCCACTGTATCAGGCACTGATGTAGGGTGGAAGGAATGCAGCAATTCACGTGAATCCAGTCGTGCCCGAGCAGCACGCTGTAGTTACCTTGTACGTCGACGACGAAAAATGTTGTTGGCATTGTCTTGTTGCCCACCGTCAACTCCATGGAGAGTACGCCCTTGGCCTCAGAGCTCTCGCCGTTGAAGCTGTTGAGCATCAAGTTAGTCTTCTTCAGATCATCCTCGCCCCTACCAAGTTTCTTCAACAACGAGTAAGGCATTAAGTTGACAGTGGCGCCACCGTCGACGAGCATTCGGGAAATCGGCTTTCCATCGATGTGACATCTAACGTTGATAGGCTTCAGATGGCGAGCTGAGTCCTCGGGCTTCTCGAAGATGGCGTTGCACGGGACGAGGTTCAATTGAGCGACCTTGGCCTCGTCTTGCATGGCGGAGACGGGCGAGTAATCGTCGTCGATCATGTCGTCGTCGTCGTCGCTTGGACTGGGAGCTGAGTTGGTTATCTCAACCGGCTTCTCCCTCCATACCTGTCTTATAGCTGGCCGAGGGCAGATTTCCTCGAAGATAGCGTCGCGCTCGTCCTCGGCTTTCTTCTCGCGGATCTCCTATGCCAGTAGCCGTTGTAGGCGTCTCTTCTTTGGTTTGGACATGCCTGGAGATGCCCAAGATGGTCGCGACTTAGTGCCAGGTGCTACTGTCCAGTTTCTGTCAACTGCGGCCGAAGTGGTACTGTCTCCTTTGGCCCCGCACACCCCGTGTTCGGAGGGGCCTTCGCTTTGAACCCCGGTGGACGGATCGGCCTTGTTCGGCCGATCAAACCAGGCTTCGGTGCAGAGCCCAACCGAAGCATGGAACTCACCTTCACCAGACTTCGGTGACAAAGCCTTCGGGATTGGGACTTCCTGAGACCCCACTATGATGGTGATGGCTTCGGACTCCCTTTCCTCAGCCTCCTCGCACCTATACTCTTCGGCTTCACTCTGCATGGTCTGATTCGGAGGCACTATGGATAGTCTGTGGATGATGCCCCCTCCGCTGCGTCTGTTTGTCCCTACCACCTGTAATATCCCGAAGGAAAACAAGGCATAGTGTTAAGTTGCGGAGGGTACTCCGACCCGGACACGTGCGGAGCCCACAGTGTTCCTTCCCAGTTGTACGGCGGAGGCATAGGCGGCTCTAGTGGCCTTGCCCACAATGAGCCGAACCCGTTACCCGAAGGGGGGTCCGGCAGAGTCGACGGGGTCTCAGACCATACCAGCGAAGGGTCCCGCCACGCCGGAGGTACGTTCGGCCAGTGTGGGCCGAAGCTTCCCGTCAGAGAGTTCGTCCAAAATGGTGCGGGGTTTGGCCATTGGGGGCCGAAGTTGCTGTATAGGGGGTTCGGCCACGGAGGCTCGAAGCCACCGCACAGGGGGTTCGACCATTGAGGCTTGAAGCCGTCGTATGGGGCATCAGTCCACTGTGGCCTAAAGCCGTTGTGTGGAGGGCTCGGCTGCTTTGGTCCGATGTCACCCTCCGAAAGTCTTGGACCCTTCAGTTGTCCCGGTTTCTTAGTGCGGGGACCTGCTTCCCTGGCCCTTCTTCGATGCTTGTTCAACAACATGTTGTACATTACCTTCGGCCTCTTGTGAGCCTTAGCCGAGGGGGTGTTAATGTTATTTTTCCACACTCCTACCTCGGGGTTCTTGAGCGTGCGAGTGCGTGGCTCTCCAACAATTACATCCTTCCTCTTAGCCGTCTCGACCTGTTCTAGCTGAATCAACATCTTCTTCTCGCCGAGGTCAACGACGTTGATGGGAAAAAGGATCCTTATCCAGCTTCATCTTTGGATTATGGTCTATCTTCAATCGTCCTTCTTCTATGGCCGATTGGATCTGCCATCGAAAAACATTGCAGTCGTTAGTATTACGTGAATGTGAATCATGCCACTTACAGTACGGATGCTTCTTTAACTCATCGGCAGATGGAATGACTTGACCTTTAGGTAACCTGAGAAGCTGACTTTTAAAGATAAAATCAAATATTTTATCACACTTGGTTATATCAAATGAGTATTTGACCTCACTAGGTCGATTCTTTGTGGCAGATGGCCGTAACTCGGAGCAAGTGACAGGTTTATTCTTAGCGTTCCAAACCCATTCGGCCGCGTACATGTCGACCGAATCCTCCTCTTTTGACTCCTCCTCGTCAGAGCGTTCCATGATGTGGATTTCAGCCCTAGGCTTATTAAACATCTTAATAAACTTCTTATCTTTGGTTCGGCCTTCCTGGTCCAGAGCCTGCTATAAAACTTGGCTAATTTCTAAAAAGTTCTGGCTGTCTAATCTTTCTTTAATCTCGGGACGCAACCCATTAAATGCTAGCTCTGCCAAGTCTCTTTCTGAAATATTAAGGCTGAAACACCGATTCCTAGTATCCCTAAAATGCCATGTATTCAGAGGCGCTCTCTTTGGATTTCTGTCTAACCGATGTCAAGTGCGAAAGCCTAAGTTCTGTCTCACCCGTGTAAAAGTAATCATGGAATTTCCGCTCCAAATCATCCCACGTCTGAATGGAGTTCGGCGGGAGCGCCGAAAACCAAGTGAAAGCGGTGCCGGATAGCGAGAGAGAAAATAGTCTAACCTTTAGGTCATCTATCCCGCTAACTTATCCACAGTGCACCAAAAATTGACTAACGTGCTCTAGTGTGGTTTTGCTACCCTCGCCATCAAACTTAGTGAATTCAGGGATCCTATAGCCGCGGGGGTAGGGTATTGTATCAAGATGGTCGGGATATGGCTTGCGGTAAACCCTAACCCGTCCCTTGGGCACGAAGCCAGCACACTCTCTAAATAGCGCGCGGACCCGCTCCTCTATGTCAACTTGGTATGTCGCCTGTGCGCGCCTCTCATGCGGGGGCGCGGCACACGGTGGGATATCGACGTGTCGGCCATGGGCCTCTTCCCTGCGCGCTATCTGCATGACGTGCTCGTGTCCAGGTGCCTGTGCATATGGTGCGGGCAGCGCGGATATCGGTGCAGGTGGTGGTGCATGGTACGCAGTGCTAGTTTGGCCGTAAGTATAATGATTAGCCTCGGCCATAAGTGCTGAGGCCAGAGACATCACGTTCGTGCTAGTGCTGCTATCGGTTCTGGTGTACATATGGTTTACCGGAGGTGCACTAGCAATAGGGACCTGGGATATGGCCTTAGTAAAGCCGAACCTTCTAAGAGTCGCCTCTACTTGGGAGCTGACTGCCGAATCCAAACGGTTGGCTAGCATAGCACTAACGGCTTGGTCTACTGATGCGGCTATTTTTTTCTCAAACTCTAAAGAAGATAAACGAGGCGATACAAGTGTTACCTAGACCTGAGTGAGGTCGGGGGTGATGATGTCACACTTGATGAAGCCTGCGCGTGTCTTAACGTAGCCCCCAAGCATCATGTCTTGGAGTGCCTTTAACTTTGCCTCAATCTCTGCTCGGTCTTCTGCGGGGATATCTTCAAGTGTAGGTGTCAGGATGTTGCGGCTGTCGATATCCACGCCTCCTATTGTGTCCATCGGTGGTGTAGACGTAGTATTCGATGTAGATGTACCGATGCCTGATGTAGATTTACTCATCATGTTGGCGTAGCTTTTCCCCAGCGGAGTCGCCAAAAAAGTGTGTTGACACGAAAACGTGCCCCCGCACTTGGGTCAGTTCGATGATCCAAAAGTGTGCGGATACTTAGGGACAAGCCTAAGCGTAACGCAGCACTGACGTCGCATTTCGACTACCCTTAGTCGTGATAAGGGGGGTGGAGTCGCCAGGCAATAAAATCACACAAAACAATCCAATTAGTCGAAAGAAATATATTAAATAGAATAAAATCAGCAAACCGGTGGGATCCTGTTTGCTTCAAAGTCTGGTGCGAAGGGGTCGCCGAAGTATACCTTCGACGTGTGGTGCGAAGTATTCTTCCGAAGGGTGCCTTCGGCGTTCGGACTGATCCAGCCGAAGATGAACCCCGAACGGATCTGGACGCGATGATCACCTCCAAACAGCAAGGTTCGGTGTGAGGTCTCTAATACGGCAAATTACAAAATAATGATGCGAGGGCCGCGCACGGGCGTAACTTCATCCAGAGTGGAGTACGATCGTGGCGAAGCCTGTTGTGACGAAGTGTGCTGGCAAAGCCTGTCGTCGAAGCCTGTAGTCTCGCCGAAGGGTGTCCTGACGACCTCCGAAGCCGATCTCTCAGCTCTGGACACCTCCGACGAAGTAGCTCCGAATGTGGGAAACTACAACAAAGAGGGTTCGAAGTACCAATTCGGCCTGAGAACCAAATTCTGCTAAGTGTTGCACTAGTAGCGAAGGTAGCAATCTGTTACGCAGATTAGCGGATACTTCAAAGGCGAAGTAACAAGGCGATAGCAATCTATTACGTAGATTAATGGATGCTTCACAAGCGAAGTAACAAGGGTTACCGCTGTTCTGAAGTAGCTGGCGGAGGGCTTCCAGGCAAACCCACGAAGAGGTACAGAAAAGTAAAGGTAAATAAATGCGATCAAAGTTAGGGCTTTGTGTTTGATTTGTGTTGGGGGGCTCTCTAAACTGGCCTCGCCTCTCTATTTATATGGGCCAGACTTTAGATCTAATCTGCTATAATTCAGCTTGGATAGAGATAAAATTTAGCCGGAATTGCATCCAACTCTATCTCTGCCAAAGTTGGCTTCGGCCAGGCCCGTCGAGGCCTGCTCCTCGGGCCGAAGCTTCGGCGGTGTGGGCCTCCGAAAGTTTCCTGGACAAAGGCTGTGGGCTGGCTAGAGGCTTTCGGAGCCCATAGCCCAATGGACCTTCGTCCCTATAGGGCTTCGGCCTGACCCCGGACATGTGTATTTTTGGCCCAAATCACCAAAATTGATACTTTGACAATCTCAGCCATCAATGCCATTTTTTGCTATCAACAGTTTGTTTAACAACCGGGTGCGACGTGTCTATGATAAATGAATGCTTAAAAGACACGACACAAAATCCGGATGCTTTGAGTGTGGTGATCTAGGTCATTTCATCATCGACTGCCCCAAGCAGAAGATCTACAAGATGGGAACCAGCGGCAACTCCTACGACTCTGGCAAGTACGACAACTCCACTTCCACAAAGGGCAATCCCAAGACAAGATTCTTTCGAAAGGCTTTTAAGGATTACAGGCGTGAGAACAAGAAGCGAGACAAGGCTTTCTTCACCGAGATGGAGAAAAGTTATTCCAAGAGATCTTCGTCTTCCTCCTCATCTTTGAGTTCAAGTGATGAAGAGTTCGTGATTAGGAAGGGGAAGGACAGGGACGATCCGGTGGGCCTCTGCTTCACGGCCTTCGGGGACAAGCCGAAGAGTCGCTCACGTCACAGCCAAAGACCCCGCAAGAGCTTCTGTTCAATGGATCTTGGGGATAAGGAAGACAAGGGCTCCTCCGACGACTCTGACGATGACGACGATGAGAAGGTATCTTCCTATGAACAAGAAGTTGTTAATTTACTAGAACAGAACCGTCAGGAGTTGAAGTATCGGGAGAAACTGCTTAGAGAGGCTAAAAAGAGGATAGATGAACTTGAGAGTGAGCTTGCCAAGGCGAATGGCAAGATTAAGAGTTTGTCTTCTTCCCCTTGTTTGGGTGGTAGCAGTGAGTACCCGAATTGTGAGGTTTGCTGTGTGACTTGATGACTCTGAAGTCTAGGTACACAGAGAGAGTAGATGAGAGAGACGCTATGGCCACTGAGCTTGAAAGCGCTCAGCAGGAGCTAAAAGATGCTCATGCATTGTCGTCGTGCCCTGTGTAGACTGCCCATCCCATTTAGCTTGTATAGCTGAGTTGAGAGCCAAGAGTGATGAGCAGTTGGGCGAATTAGCTGGAGTGAGAGCTGAGTTGAAGCAGACTAAGCTAGAGCTTGAGACCTTGTCAGTTCCACCCACTGTTTGTGAGAACTGCTTGTCCATGAGAATGGAGTTGATCAAGCTAAAAGCTGAGAAGTCTGTCGAAGTTGATAGAGAGTGTGAGATCTGTTTGTCTCAGGTGGAGGTGTTAGCTTCCTTGAGAGAGGAGCTAGCTGATGTCCAGAATGAGAACTTTTACCTCCGTCAGATCCTAAGTTGGATTAGTGCCAGAGAGCCACATCTCGGCATGATGATCCAACAGTTCAAGAGGCAGGATGGGTTTGGGGTAGGTTACACCTATACCAAGGCTAATTTTGAGAGTGCCATTGGCCGAGCAGTGGAGTGGAGTAAGATGACTCCTGAACAGAGATATCCCAAAACTTACTCCACTGAGTCTTTTAAGGATAGTCAGCTCAAGGATGGAGTGTTTCAAGAACAACCTAAAGCTCCACCCAAGAAGCAAATCTGGGTCCCAAAGCCTAAACCTCTCCACACTTCTCTTGATTCTTTACCTGGACCCTCTCACACCAAAGATACTACACCCAACACCACCAAGCCTAAGAATCCCAAGCCTCAACCACATCCCAAGAAGCCTACCTATCACTGTGAGTTTTGTCAAAGAGACGGGCATCTTGAAGAGTTTTGCTTCAGGAGGAAGCGGGTTGAGAGAGCAGAGAGAGCTCGAGGTGGGCAGGAGCATTTCTACCAGCAGGGTGGTAGACAGAGAGTTCCTCGACGTAGAGAGAGGCTAGAGGCTAGGCCACGTCGTGTAGGTGGTGGTAGAGGAGACGGTTTTTATGACCATGCTCTGGAGGGTGGTTTTCGTTCCGGCAGAGTTCTAGATCGTTATGGATACGGTTTTGGACCTCATGGCCGTGATTTTAGGCAGAGCAGAGGACCGCATTTTGGTCCAGATTCATATGATTCCTTCTGCTTTCCTACTTACGAGTAGATGGCTCGACACTGGTTTAGCACCTTTGCTAAACCTGGTGTTCGACCGTTTGCTCCCACTCATGACCATTGATCTTGTAGGATCAAGGACTGGAGGACGTGTGGATCATGGATTCAGGGTGTTCTCGCCACACGTCGGGACACTGTAGATGGTTCTCCAGCCTCTCTCCCCTGAGCTCCAAGGAATACATCACTTTCGGGAATAGTGGTCAAGGGAAGGTACAAGGTATTGAGTCGATTCGTATCTCTGATTATTTCTCTTTGAAGAATGTTGCTTTAGTTGGAAATCTGAATTTTAATCTAATTTCTATTTCGCAACTTCTTAAGGATGGTTTAGAGGTTCGATTTAAGAAGGGCATGTCTTCTGTTATTGATCCTAGAGGATCTTTAGTTTGCCCGATCTTACCTTTCGGTAAGGTTTTTCATATTGATTTCTCTAGTTCTTCTGGCCCTTCTCGCTGTCTGATGGCCGGATCCTCCTCTGAGCTCTAGAAGTGGCATAGAAGGTTAGGTCATTTGAGTTTTGATCTGCTTGTCAGATTGAGTTCTATGGACCTTACCCGAGGATTGCCTAAGCTTAAGATGGAGAAGGATATAGTGTGTCATCCATGTCGTCATGGGAAAATGGTTCCGCTTCTCACACACTTGTGACTCAGGTGATGACTTCGTACCCAGGAGAGCTGTGGCACATGGATACAGTAGGTCCAACTCGAGTACACTCAGTCGGTGGGAAGTGGTACGCCCTTGTGATAGTTGATGATTTTTCTTGATTCTCGTGGGTTTACTTTCTAGAGTCTAAGGATGAGACTTTTCAGTATGTTCATGACCTGATTTTGAAGCTGAAGAACGAGAACAATTGTCTGATGTGAGTAATTCGTTCGGACAACGGCTCTGAATTTAAGAACTCTCAGTTCGTCAGCTTCTGTAGTGATCAGGGTCTTGATCATCAGTTCTCTGCCCCTTACACTCCCCCCAGAACGGTGTTGTGGAATGAAAGAACCACACGCTTGTTGAGATGGCCAGGATGATGCTTGATGATCATAGGACACCTAGGCGCTTTTGGGCTAAAGCTATGAACACAGCTTGCTATCTAGCCAACCGCATTTTTCTTAGAGCTTACATGGGTAAGACGTCATATGAGTTGCGGTTTGGCAGACAGCCCAAAGTGAGTCACTTGCGAGCGTTTGGATGCAAGTGCTTTGTGATCAAGAAGGGAGTGCATTTGGATAAGTTTGAGTCTCTCTGCTGGGATGGAGTCTTTCTTGGTTATGCTTTGCATTTTTGAGGCTTTCGTGTTTGGAACCTAGATTCTCAGCTGCTTGTCGAGACTTGTGAGGTTTCCTTTGATGAGTCCATGCCTTCGTTAACTCCTTCTTTTGAGCTTTCTAGAGATGATGAGCTTGGAGAGTCCATCTTCGAGGAAGATGATGACACTCCTGTTGATGATGAGGGTGGGCTCTCTGCACAGCCTGCAGACCCCACACCTTCTGAGACTTCGACTAAGGATGAGGATGGACCTCTGATCACTCCTTCTACATTGATCGAGCCTCCTCAGCCAAGTCCAGAGGTGCCAGTTGCTTACTCCGACGAGATGACTTCTCAGCCGAGTCCAGTGGAGCCAGTTGCTGACTCTAGTGAGGTGACTTTAGATCACCTAGGACCCCGAGCAGTTCAGCATGATCACCCCTCAGAGCTCATCATCGGTGATCTTATTGAGAGATCCCTGCGTTCTTCAGTTGGTTCTCTTGCTATGTTTGTTGAGTCTGCTTTTGTTGCTACTATTGAGCCCAGAGACGTTTCTCATGCTCTTTCTGATTCAAATTGGATAAATGCCATGCAAGAAGAGCTTGAAAATTTTGTTCGCAATCGGGTTTGGACACTAGTTGAGCTGCCACCTGGATGCAACACCATAGGCACCAAGTGGGTGTTTTAGAACAAACAAGGTGAAGATGGAGTTGTGGTGCGCAACAAATCTCGATTAGTGGCATAGGTTTTTTGTAAGAAATAAGGTATTGATTTTGAGGAAACCTTCGCCCCTGTTGCCCGTCTTGAATCCATTCGTATTCTTTTGGCCTTTGCTGCGTCTAAAGGTTTTAATCTTTTTCAAATGATTGCCAAGAGTGCTTTTCTGAACGGGTATATAGAGGAGGAGGTATATGTTAAGCAGCCCCCTGTTTTGAGAACCCTAAGTTTCCTCGACATGTTTTCAAGCTACAGAAGGCTTTATATGGTCTGAAGCAAGCCACTAGGGCTTGGTATGATCGCTTGAAGCAGTTTTTGTTGCAGAAAGGTTTTGTGATGGGTTATGCGGACAAGACTCTTTTCTTGCTTAGAGATGGCTCAGACTTATTGGTTGCTCAAATTTATGTGGACGATATTATTTTTGGTGGTTCTACTAATGAGCTTGTGTCCAAGTTTTCTGAGCAGATGCATATCGAGTTTGAGACGAGTCTCATGGGTGAACTCAAGTACTTTTTTGGGCTCTAGATCAAGCAGACCAAGGACGACATTTTCATCCACCAGGGTAAGTACACACGGGACATGCTAAAGAAATTTGATTTTGGTGGAGAGCTAAAGCCACAGATGACCCCAATGGGTACATCTGGAGGTCTGGACAAGGACGAGAACAGCGTCAAGGTCAACGAGAGAGAGTATCGAGGGATGATCGGATCGCTGCTATACTTGACTACGATGAGACCGAACATTCAGTTTGTCGTGGGTGTGTGCGTGCGTTTTTAGTCTTCGCCACGTGCATCTCAACGGCAGACTGTCAAGCCTATTTTCAGGTACCTTACTTATGCTCCTGATCTAGGTCTTTACTATTCTGCATCATCGTCTATTGATTTAGCTGGTTTTTCTGACGCTGATTTCGGTGGGTGCCGGCTGGATCGCAAGTCGACTTCCGGTTCTTGCCAGCTTCTTGGTTCTTCACTTGTATCTTGGTATTCTCGAATACAATCTGGAGTTGCGCTTTCTACTACTGAGGCTGAGTATGTAGCTGCTGCTCACAGTTGATTTGGATGATTTCTACTTTGCGGGATTTTGGGTTGTTCTTCCCTGCTAGAGTTCCCTTGTTTTGTGATAGCACTAGTGCAATTAGTGTAGGGAAAAACCCATGTCTTCATTCAAAAACCAAACATATTGATGTGTGGTTTCACTTTCTAAGGGATCAATATGAGAAAGCGGTCATTGTTCTTGTTCATGTTGACACCCATCAGCAGTTGGCTGATATTTTTCCCAAACCCTTAGATCAGTCTACTTTTGAGCGTTTGCGAGGGGATTTGGGAGTCGTTTATCCTTTTTAGGATACTTTGAGTCAGTTTTTTCTTTCTTCTTAATTTTTTATTATTTATTGAGTCATTTTGTGTGAGTTCATATCATGCATAATCATATATCACATTTTGAGCTTGCTTCTGTTATATGATTGATCTGCTTTACTTGCTCTAGCTATTCTATGTTTTTGATTACTTGTCGATGATCATGTTCTATTTCAGTTCGCATGATATATCTGATATTTGTCATATGCATGGCTTTTATGCTTTAAAATTGAAAAATGATCACCATTGCTTCTGGTAACTAGCATGTGTAAGCTGAATGCTTTTGCTATCTTTACATGCCTGCTAGCTAGATCCTTACTTAGATGCAGATATGCAACTTGGACATCTATATGCTTTAAACATGAAAATTGTGCTATAAAAATGAAAAAATTAAGAAAAATAAAAATTCATGCATTTTTATGATTATTTGAAAAGATCTAGGTGGGTTTGCTTTGTCGCATTGCATTGTTCTGACTGCTTACCATAGCACTTTGGTATGAACTAAGACGGTGTAATGTATGCCAAGACCAATGTCTTAAGCTTCTGATTGTCCAGTTCTGGCCTAGACTTGACTTGGTCGGTTAGCATAAGGTTTGACATGCAAATAACCCCTGGTAGAAATGGAAAATAAAAAAAGAAAAAAGAAAAAGTCTGAAAAATTTAAAAAGATGACAAGTTTGCTGAAGCACTTTGCTCTGGACAATGCTTATCTTGGTAGATATCAGTTAGCTTTTGCATATCATGCTTTACTTTGCTTGTCAACTAGAAAATGTGGTGATGTTTTTGTTTGCAAAAATCGAAAAATGCGTGCTAATGACTCTCTTTAGATATCATCTGTTGCACTGATCAAGTCATGTATCTTAGACAGTATATCTTTTGCTATACCTGTTAGATGTGGTAATTGCAGTTAATCATATCTAAGAAGCATGCTTGTTACACTCCACCTGCACCTCATTTGCATTCATGGCATATTTCGAGGGGGAGTTCTATTTCAGGGGGAGTTTGTGTCTATGTCTCTTCAGAGTGCATTTAGTCTCACTTGATGAGTTCAATTGTCAACAAGGGGGAGAAATTTTGGAGTTTTAGGGGACATTTTTGGCTTTCTTTGGGATTTATTTTAGGGGGAGTATTTTAGTCTTTTGCCTTTACTCTGTAGATATCCTTGTTGGTAGTTCTGAGATTGCACTTGTTTTTGAGTCTTTATTTTTGGTTAACCATAATGAACATTTTCTTGCTTTTGTTTGGCTTTCGATCATTAGGGTTAAACCTTTATTTTCTTCTCTCTATTTTTTTGTTTTTGTTTTGTTTTCATGTTTCCACATGTTTTGCAGGTTCTGAAGAATTGCTGAAGAGGGTGTTGACAATGCACTCATCAAGGGGGAGATTGAGAAACCATGTTGAAGAACATGGGTCTTATGGTTCAGATGTGATGAGTGATTGTCAACGGAGGTCAAATAAGAGACATGAAGACCTGCCGTGTCTGAGGTGCGTGTGACTCAGGTACACGGGCAGCGAGCGACAATCGGGCAAAGAAGCCGCAGAGTCGGGCTGGCCCAATCCGAGTACATTGGTTAGGAGCGACAGAGGATCCACTGGTTTGTTGACCGGGTTTGAGTCAGGTACACAGGCGGCGAGCGATTGCCGGGCTGAGGAAGCTGCGGGGTCAGGTCGGCCCAATCCGGGTACCCAGTGCAAAGACGGTGGACGCTTTGTCAGTTTCGGCGCAAAACTGACAACCAATGATTATTTTGTTTTTAGGATATTAATATTTAGTATTTAAGTCCAGAATATTCGGTATTCGAGTCAGTTGTTTTTAAGGGTATTTTAGTAATTTCGAATTTTATTTTGAGTTAGTGTAATTTACCTTAGTGGTAAATTAGTCTTTTCATGTATTAGTGGGTCGCCTATAAATAGTGTAGCGCCCCGACTTATCAAATCGAGACATTATTGAATTTCAGTAGAAAAACAATAATACAAGAGGTTCATCATGCGACAACGTACATACGACAATATCCATGGTACGCAGACCATAATTATTACATCAATGTTTTAATAAAAACAGTAAATGAAAATAATTAAAAAGCGGCATGACGAACGTCTTCTTCAGGATCTTTCTTCTCGACTGGGTCGCTACTCCAGACCATCTTCGTAGTAAACATCCTCTGTGGGGTCCAACAGGTATGAGTACAAAAAGTACTCAACAAGCCACCGCGAATGCAAATAATAATGCAGGATAATAAACAAGGAAGGGTAATGGCTAGCATTGCGGAAAAGTACAGTTTCAGTTATTGCATTTAGTGTAATCATATTTTAATCATGCGGAAAGTAAACATGAATATCATCAACATCAACTAACTCGAGGGGTACAGTCAGCCCCACCTCGCTCAACGGTCCTTACATGTCAATCCATCATGCACATACATATTCAAAGTAAACTAACTGGGGGATGTCACGCAACCCGCCCTTGACCGCGGGCTCGGCTTTTCGAAAAGATTTAAGACTCTGATCAGAGATGTACTACTGTACCCACAAGGCACACACTCATCCCAGACGAGATGACCCATACCACGGGAACTCGTGCCAAAACCTCAGCATGAAATGTTCCAAGCGATAACCACCCGCTCTAGGTTTCGCCGGCGCGCCGGGCCGCATCCCGGCTAACGTCGCACCCCCTTTTGCGCCACATTGGTACAAGTCACCCGCAGGTGCAACTTGACCCATCTCCAAATGGTGGCCTCGGTTTGGAACAATCCATACCTTAGTTAGGACTTACCCACTAGACTTGTGGTTAGTACGTAAGTGTATTGCAACGGATCCCTCAGACCGGTCCTTATAGTGCCCCGGGTGCTACCGACCAATGCCCTAGCTTGCACCCGGAACCCACCATGCATACACTCACAACCATAACTCATCACCAACAGAAATCCAAGGATAAGAAGTAACGGGGATCATATAATAGAACCATTTTACTACGACTCATTTTTATCCTATAGCGATCGTGTCAATACATTGGACACTAGCTAATATCATTGATCATATGGTGACAAGGAGGTTTAGGCGAGATAGCATGGCTTGGGTTGCACATCAAGGTTGGGGGATCCTAAATAAATATAATGTAAGGGTTCATTTGACTAATGCATGTATAACCTATGGATTTTAGCGATAGTTTAATCAAGCATGGGTTCAATATGCTCAAAAGATTGGTTTGGTGACTTGCCTTGTTCAGCGAAAGGAGAGGGAGGGACTTCGGGGAAGTACTCCGGCTCCTCGGTGACGTCGCAGTCTTTTTAATATAATAAAGTAAAATAGAATGAATACAACATTCAACAAAACAATATAACATCACATAATAATCACATAGGGTTAAGTTGGTTTGATTAAAAATAAATCTAGTTGTTAGGGTTCTGAAATTCAGTTTATAGCTAATTTTTAATAGAAGTTAAACTAAAGTGTTGTCCCTTGAAAAAGGGTTTTAAAAGTGGTTATTCTTATTTTTAAGTTCTCTAATAAATTCTAAATGAAAGTTCTATAGAAAACTTAGTGGTTTGTTCATATCAACAGGAAATGAATAAATACAAACTTTACTGGAATTTAAATAATTTAAATTTACATTTTTAACCTAGGGGTATTTGAATGTACATTTAAATAAACATGAAATGTCCAAAGTAAACCTACTGTTTTTATTGCATAAACATGTCAAGAATAATATTATGAATTTTCTGAAATTGAAATGGCAATTTTTAGAGTTCAAATGCGCCAGATATGAATTTTACAAGTTTTAAACCTTTTCTGAAACTCATTTTCAATTTTTAAACCCCTCGGGTCCACGGTGAGCCAGGCCCACGGTGAACCCGCGCACTGTGCGCGTGCATCGGGTCGATCTGGACCGTCGGATCCAGATCCGACGCGCGAGGGCGAGGCGGGGCGCTTTAAGTGACAACGGACGGCCAAGATTAAAACGTGCGAAAGGGTGCTACGTGGACGCACGAGATCGAACGCGGGTTTTAAATGGAAATGGACGCGTGAGATTAAAACGTAACGCTTTGACCAGATCCAACGGTGCGGATTAGATCGCGTACGTGGGCTCACATGCGTCGCCCGATCGCGATCGCACAGTCGGGATCAGATCCGACATGGCACGGGTACTCGACCCGTGCCGGTCGTCTTCTCCGACGACGGCGAGCGGGCCAGAGGCCACGGCGAGCGACGACGGCCCTAGCTAAGCCTAGAAATGGAAAGAGGGCACTACGGCGGTCACGACGGTACCTTAGGCGAGGCGAGGGGTCGACGGGGCGTGGCCGGCGGCGAGGGTAGACGCGGAAGGTTCCTCGGGTACTTGACGGCGACGGTGATCCGGCGATCTCCTTGACCAGCGGAGGCATGGCCGAGGTAGGGGACGTCCTTGCGGTCACGACGGTGGCGGAGGCGCGGGCCGGGGTGGTCCGAGGCGACGGCGAGGGGCGGCCGGAGGCGAAGCAGGGGGAAAGCGCTAAAAGGCGAATGGAGGGCGCTCTGTTCGTTCTCGCGGCGATTGGGCGTGGGGGTCGAACGCGGCGGAGGCCAGGGGTATAAATAGTGGCGTCGGCGAGGGTTGCATGCAAGGAAAGCCGAGGGGGAGGTTTTATTCGCCGGCGAGGGCTCGGCCATGCACGGCAGCGGTGATCCCGTGGCTTAAAGGCATGGTTTAACGGGGGAAAACGGTCGGCGCGACGCGGGGGGCCGAGTAATGGCGGCAATTTAATGGGGGACGGGCCAACGAGGCGGATCCGAGGGCGAGGTCGTTGGCCGGCGCGATTTGGGGGCGGTGGCGCGAGGTTGACGACGGGCCTGACGAGTGGGGTCCACTGGCCAGCGAGCGCGGACGAGCGAGGGAGGCAGCTGATGGGTGGGGCCGGGCTGTCGGGTGCGCGCGCGAGGGGAGGAAATCGGCGCCGACAGGTGGGGTCGGCTTGTCAGCCTAAAGGGTGCGAGGTAACGGGCTGGGCCGGCCGGGAGAGAGAGAAAGGAGGGAGAGGGGCCCATTACTGTTTCAAAACATTTCTGAATAAAAATAATTCCAGAAAATAGATTAAAATCTTAGGGATACTTCCAAGGTTGGTAAAAATCTATAAAAATTCTCAAAAATATATTTTGGTCTTAGGATCATATACAAAAAGTTTCACCTCCTAATTTGACCATCTACTCTATGCTGTAGTTCAATTGGTATAAAAGGGGTATTTAATAGTATTTTCAGAAATATATATTTCAGGAAATTGAATTTAATAATATTTTTATTGTATTGAAAATTTGGGGTGTTACAAACCTATCCCCCTTACAAGAATCTCGTCCTCGAGATTGGAACGCTACTCGAATAACTCGGGATATTGGGCTTTCAGTTCGTCTTCCTTTTCCCAAGTGGCTTCTTCGGCGGGATGGTTGTTCCATTAAACCTTGCAGAAGCGAACTACACGACTCCTGGTTACTCTTTCTTTGGTTTCCAGGATCTTGATGGGTTTCTCTATGTAGGTCAAGTCTTCTTGGACATTGAGCTGCTGAAGGTCGGCTTGCTCGGTGGGTACACGGAGGCACTTCTTCAGCTGAGAGACATGGAACACATCATGAACTCCTGCCAAGGATGGAGGCAGTTCAAGTTGATATGCCACTTCTCCTTGTCGTCGGAGGATCTGGAAAGGTCCGACGTAGCGGGGTGCTAGTTTGCCTTTCATGTTGAACCTTTGAGTGCCATGGAGGGGAGTGACTCGGAGATAGACATAATCGCCCTCCTCAAAGGCTAGGTGTCTTCGACGGTTGTCGGCATAGCTCTTTTTCCTGGATTGGGTTGCCTTCAATCGGTCTCTTATGATCTTCACCTTCTCTTCAGCTTCTCTTAATAGATCAGTCCCAAACAGTTGTGACTCTCTGGTTTGATCCCAGAGCAACGACGTTCTACACTTACGTCCATAGAGCGCTTCGAACGGGGACATTTGCAGGCTGGCTTGATAGCTGTTGTTGTAGGAGAACTCCGCATATGGTAAGTTCTTGTCCCACATTCCGCCAAAGTCTAGAGCACAAGCTCTAAGCATATCCTCCAATATCTGGTTGACCCTTTCGGTCTGACCGTCGGTCTGTGGATGATAGGCGGTGCTAAAGTTCAGCCGGGTGCCGAGTTCCTCTTGAAGGTTCTTCCAAAACTTGGAGGTAAACTTACTCCCACGGCCAGATACAATCTTCTTCGGAACTCCGTGAAGGCACACGATCCGGGTCATATACAACTCGGCCAACTTGGCGACGGTGTAAGTTGTCTTGACCGGAACGAAGTGAGCTACCTTGGTGAGTCGGTCGACGATCACCCAGATGGAATCATGACCAACTTGGGTCTTGGGCAGTCCCGTGATGAAGTCCATTCCTATTTCTTCCCTCTTCCATTCAGGGACCTTGAGAGGTTGAAGAAGTCCGGCAGGCCTCTGATGCTCTGCCTTGACTCGCCGGCATGTGTCGCACTTGGCCACATACTCTGCTATTTCCCTCTTCATGCTGACCCACCAATATTTTTCCTTTAGGTCTTGATACATCTTCGTACTCCCGGGATGGATGGAGTATAGAGTATCGTGGGCTTCTTGAAGGATGAGGGCCTTCAATTTAGGTTTGTCGGGTACGCAAATTCGGTTTCCGAACCAGATGGTACCATGCTCGTCCTCGGAAAATCCGGGGGCTTTACCCTTCCTCATGTTCTGCTGGATCTCCAGGATGTCCGGGTCTTCCCTTTGCTTTTCTCGGATCTGGTCTATTAAGACAGGCCGAGACTCCAAGGCAGCGAGGTACGCTCGAGTGGCGATTCCCAGATTTAGCCTTTCCATCTCCTTATATAGTAAAGGAGCTTGGTCCTGAGTTATGATGGCATTGCAGTACCCTTTTCGACTAAGGGCGTCTGCCACCACATTCGCTTTGCCCGGATGATAATGGATGCCCAAGTCGTAATCCTTGATCAGTTCCAACCATCTCCTTTGCCTGAGATTCAGATCTGGTTGGGTGAATATGTACTTGAGGCTCTTGTGGTCGGTGAAGACCTCACACCGATTTCCCACAAGGTAATGTCTCCATATCTTCAAGGCATGAACCACGGCTGCTAGTTCCAGGTCGTGGGTTGGGTAGTTCAGCTCATGCGGTCTCAACTGTCGGGAGGCGTAGGATATCACTTTCCCTTCTTGCATTAAGATGCATCCCAATCATTGACGAGAGGCATCACAATAGACGTGGAAGTCTTTCCGGATGTCTGGTAGAGTCAGAATGGGAGCTGACACTAGCTTCTTCTTGAGGGTCTGGAAGCTTTCTTCGCAGTCAGGGGTCCATTCAAACTTCACTTCCTTCTGCAGAAGTCTGGTCATAGGCTTGGCGATCTTGGAAAAATTCTCGATGAACCGGCGGTAGTATCCGGCCAATCCGAGAAAACTCCGGATCTCGGTCACCATTGTGGGCTGCAGCCAGTTGGTTACTGCTTCCACGGTGGTTGGGTCCACTGCTATTCCTCCGGCAGATATAACATGGCCGAGGAACTTCACCTCAGACGACCAAAATTCGCATTTGCTGTATTTGGCGTACAGTTGCTGCTCCCTTAGCTTTCCGAGGGTCAGACGGAGGTGAGTCTCGTGTTCTTCCTTGGTCTTATAGTAAATGAGGATATCGTCGATGAATACCATGATGAACTTGTCCAAGAACTCCATGAATACATTGTTCATCATGTTCATGAAAAAGGCCGGGGCATTCGTGAGTCCGAACGACATTACGGTGTACTCATAAAGTCGATAGCGGGAGGTGAAGGCAGTCTTGGGTATGTCTTCTTCTCTAATCCTCAACTGGTGATAACCTGACTTGAGGTCAATCTTGGAAAACACCGAGGATCCTTTCAGCTGATCGAACAGGTCGTCGATCCGAGGTAATGGGTACTTGTTCTTGATGGTTACGTCGTTCAAGGCTCTATAGTCCACGCATATCCTCTTGGTCTTGTCCTTCTTCATGGCAAATATGACCGGTGCACCCCAGGGTGAGGTACGCGGTCGAATATACCCTTTTTGCTCTAGGTCTTCGATGTTGCTCTTGACTTCAGCTAGTTCATTAGCGGACATCCGGTACGGGCGCTTGGAGATTGGAGTGGTCCCGGGGACAAGTTCGATTCTGAATTCGATGTCCCGCTTGGGAGGCATCCCGGGTAGGTCTTCAGGGAAGACATCCGCAAACTCCTTGACTATAGGTACCTCTTCAAGAGCTCTCGAGCGAAGGGATGCTCCGAGTGGCTTGCGACTGGTCATCCGAAAGGTGACTGCTGCGCCTTCAGGGTTGGTCACTGTGACGGATTTGTTGGCACAATCGATCACTCCCTTGTGCTTCATCAACCAATCCATCCCTAGTATGAGGTCAAGTCCGGTGCATTGGATGAGAACTGGCTCGGCCCGAAACAGTACTCCTTGGATGTCAATTTGAACCTTAGGGCTGTATAAGCGGGCTAAGGTCCTATTGCCGGGAGTGGAAATCACCATGGGAATGGGTAGAGGGAGCACGTCCAATACGTTTGTTTTCACAAAATCTTCCGAGACGAAGGAGTGTGTTGCTCCGGAGTCAAATAATATGATGGCCGGTACGGAATTCACAGTAAACGTACCGAGCACGACTTCAGGAGCCTCCTGGGCTTCCTCCGCGCTGATGTGGTTGACGCGGGCACGAACCGCCTGGTTGGGCGCCACGCCTTGAGCTTGCTTGGGGTGGGGACACTGGTGTGCGTAGTGCCCTTCCTTGCGGCAGTTGAAGCAAACTACCGGCCTCCCTTGGCGATCCTTCAAGACCGGGGCCTTGGCGGCTGGTGTCGGCTGAGCGGCCGGAGCTGGTGGAGTGGGGCGAGGATGCCCGGCGTTAGATCCACCAGCGGCGTGAGGTGGCCTGTAGGCGGGCCGAGGATGGTAGGCGGGCGTTGGTGGCGGAGGGACGAAGCGGGGCCTCTGAGAGTTCGCCTGCTGATGCTTGAAGGCGATCATCTTCCTCTTCTTGAGGTCCAGCTTGTTCTGCTCAGTCTCTTGAATGAGCACTTTGTTGACTAGCCGTTGGAAGTCGGCGTAGTCGGTGGCGACGAGCTGGATGGACAGCTCATCCTTAAGTCCCCGGAGGAACTTGGCTTGGCGGAGGGCGTCGGTTCGCACTTCCTCCGGTGCGTAGCGGGCGAGGCGGTTGAACTCATGGAGGTACTCCATGACGGTCCTGTTGCCTTGCTGCAGGTCGCAGAACTCCTGCTGTTTTACCGCGATGATACCAGCGGGGACGTGGGCAGCGCGAAAGGCGATGGTGAACTCCGCCCAAGTCACCACGTGGTCCTCTGGCTGGGACTCGCGATAGTTGTTCCACCATTCAGCGGCGGGACCCTGAAGCTGGTGAGTGGCGAAGGCCACTCGCTCTCGGTCGGTGCAGGGGAGGAGGTCGAGCTTCTTTCCGATAGTACGAAGCCAATCTCCGGCCTCCATCGGGTTGGTGGTGCTCGAGAAAATGGGCGGGCGCACGCGCAGAAACTCGGAGAGTTGCGGAGCGGGCGCGGGTGCTGGTGCGCGAGGGGCAGGTTCCCCGTTCTGCAGACGGTCCAACTGAGCCTGTTGGTTCTGCATTTGGGTGAGGAGGGCGGTGATCAGTTGGTTCTGATTCGCCATCATCTCCGCCGAGGTGGGGTGGTTGGCGGAGGGCGACCCAGACTGATGCGGGCCCGTTGCACCCCAGTTGGGTACAACACCCTCGGGCGCATCACGACTTCCTCCTGCTCCGTTGTTGGAGCCGGTGTTCTGGTGGTCGGCCATCTTCTGAATTCATAAGGTTATAAGACAAAAAGTTGACAACACAATTAACAAGAATAGTTCATGCATATAAATTAAGTGGTAAAAATGTTCATTACAATCAAGTTCTTATTCTACCCACAACACACTCGTCGTGGGTAGCACCACATACAAAATCATGCTTTTATTAAATAGTGACTCCTAACGCCTACTCGACATCGGAGGCGGTCTCCGTGCTCTCGGAACCACGAGTACGCGGCTCCGAAGGGATGGTGGGCTCGAGAAAATTCTCGATGATGGAGTCGGAGACGAGGCCGGGGCGTGGTGCAGGGGCGCTGGTGGAGGGTCTGGCGGGGGAGGGTCGTGGCGGGATCCTCTTGGGGCGAGGGAGGGGCTCACGGATGGGCTTCTTCTTCCTTGGAAGAAGAGGAACCATCTCCGCAATATCCTTCTGCAGCTGCATGATCTTGCGCTGCAGTTCGCCGTTCTGTTGGATCAAGTTCTTCGTTTCTTCACGAAGGAACTCGACCGCCTCATGGTGCTCGTCGGCGTCGAGCACTGCCTCGGTGTGGAGATCGTCCATGGGCTGTAGAAGACGCGACTGCCGGGCCATGACCGGATCACGCACGGAGTGAACTCCGAGGTAGATGCTACGGTGGGCTCCGGGAGTACGCTTCGGCACGAGCCGGAAGGACGAGTTCTGAAGACGATCGTCGTAGATCATCCTCAGCTCCATGAGGGCCTGGAGGGCGACTCGTTGGCACGCGATGTCGAAAGTCGGGCCTCCAAGTGCGGTGGTGTAGGGCGGCAGGTGTTCTCCGGAGCCGTGGACGGTGAGGGAGACGTCGCAAGGCCCGGCGAACTCGTCGGGATACACTCCTTGGAATTCGGGTTCGAAGAGGAACCCGAGGAAGGTGAGCATCATACGGAGCTCCCGGACGAAGCCCTCGTAGTGGCGGCAGTAGCTGTGAACTTGGTAGACAGACATCTACAAAACAGCAAGTTGAATAAAAGTGAGGAGAGGAACAAAGTTTATAAAGTAGATTTTCGAGAAATAATTTCCTGTGGCTAATGGCTAGGCGGGTCTGTTTGGCTTCCTACAGTCGAGTCGGCTTTGATACCATCTTTTAGCGCCCCGATTTATCAAATCGAGACATTATTGAATTTCAGTAGAAAAACAATAATACAAGAGGTTCATCATGCGACAACGTACATACGACAATATCCATGGTACACAGACCATAATTATTACATCAATGTTTTAATAAAAACAGTAAATGGAAATAATTAAAAAGCGGCATGACGAACGTCTTCTTCAGGATCTTTCTTCTCGACTGGGTCGCTACTCCAGACCGTCTTCGTAGTAAACATCCTCTGTGGGGTCCAACGGGTATGAGTACAAAAAGTACTCAACAAGCCACCGCGAATGCAAATAATAATGCAGGATAATAAACAAGGAAGGGTAATGGCTAGCATTGCGGAAAAGTACAGTTTCAGTTATTGCATTTAGTGTAATCATATTTTAATCATGCGGAAAGTAAACATGAATATCATCAACATCAACTAACTCGAGGGGTACAGTCAGCCCCACCTCGCTCAACGGTCCTTACATGTCAATCCATCATGCACATACATATTCAAAGTAAACTAACTGGGGGATGTCACGCAACCCGCCCTTGACCGCGGGCTCGGCTTTTCGAAAAGATTTAAGACTCTGATCAGAGATGTACTACTGTACCCACAAGGCACACACTCATCCCAAACGAGATGACCCATACCACGGGAACTCGTGCCAAAACCTCAGCATGAAATGTTCCAAGTGATAACCACCCGCTCTAGGTTTCGCCGGCGCGCCGGGCCGCATCCCGGCTAACGTCGCACCCCCTTTTGCGCCACATTGGTACAAGTCACCCGCAGGTGCAACTTGACCCCTCTCCAAATGGTGGCCTCGGTTTGGAACAATCCATACCTTAGTTAGGACTTACCCACTAGACTTGTGGTTAGTACGTAAGTGTATTGCAACGGATCCCTCAGACCGGTCCTTATAGTGCCCCGGGTGCTACCGACCAATGCCCTAGCTTGCACCCGGAACCCACCATGCATACACTCACAACCATAACTCATCACCAACAGAAATCCAAGGATAAGAAGTAACGGGGATCATATAATAGAACCATTTTACTACGACTCATTTTTATCCTATAGCGATCGTGTCAATACATTGGACACTAGCTAATATCATTGATCATATGGTGACAAGGAGGTTTAGGCGAGATAGCATGGCTTGGGTTGCACATCAAGGTCGGGGGATCCTAAATAAATATAATGTAAGGGTTCATTTGACTAATGCATGTATAACCTATGGATTTTAGCGATAGTTTAATCAAGCATGGGTTCAATATGCTCAAAAGATTGGTTTGGTGACTTGCCTTGTTCAGCGAAAGGAGAGGGAGGGACTTCGGGGAAGTACTCCGGCTCCTCGGTGACATCGCAGTCTTTTTAATATAATAAAGTAAAATAGAATGAATACAACATTCAACAAAACAATATAACATCACATAATAATCACATAGGGTTAAGTTGGTTTGATTAAAAATAAATCTAGTTGTTAGGGTTCTGAAATTCAGTTTATAGCTAATTTTTAATAGAAGTTAAACTAAAGTGTTGTCCCTTGAAAAAGGGTTTTAAAAGTGGTTATTCTTATTTTTAAGTTCTCTAATAAATTCTAAATGAAAGTTCCATAGAAAACTTAGTGGTTTGTTCATATCAACAGGAAATAAATAAATACAAACTTTACTGGAATTTAAATAATTTAAATTTACATTTTTAACCTAGGGGTATTTGAATGTACATTTAAATAAACATGAAATGTCCAAAGTAAACCTACTGTTTTTATTGCATAAACATGTCAAGAATAATATTATGAATTTTCTGAAATTGAAATGGCAATTTTTAGAGTTCAAATGCGCCAGATATGAATTTTTCAAGTTTTAAACCTTTTCTGAAACTCATTTTCAATTTTTAAACCCCTCGGGTCCACGGTGAGCCAGGCCCACGGTGAATCCGCGCACTGTGCGCGTGCACCGGGTCGATCTGGATCGTCGAATCCAGATCCGACGCGCGAGGGCGAGGCGGGGCGCTTTAAGTGACAACGGACGGCCAGGATTAAAACGTGCGAAAGGGTGCTACGTGGACGCACGAGATCGAACGCGGGTTTTAAATGGAAATGGACGCGCGAGATTAAAACGTAACGCTTTGACCAGATCCGACGGTGCGGATTAGATCGCGTACGTGGGCTCACATGCGTCGCCCGATCGCGATCGCACGGTCGGGATCAGATCCGACACGGCACGGGTACTCGACCCGTGCTGGTCGTCTTCTCCGACGACGGCGAGCGGGCCAGAGGCCACGGCGAGCGACGGCGGCCCTAGCTAAGCCTAGAAATGGAAAGAGGGCACTACGGCGGTCACGACGGTACCTTAGGCGAGGCGAGGGGTCGACGGGGCGTGGCCGGCGGCAAGGGTAGACGCGGAAGGTTCCTCGGGTACTTGACGGCGACGGTGATCCGGCGATCTCCTTGACCAGCGGAGGCGTGGCCGAGGTAGGGGACGTCCTTGCGGTCACGACAGTGGCGGAGGCGCGGGCCGGGGTGGTCCGAGGCGATGGCGAGGGGTGGCCGGAGGCGAAGCAGGGGGAAAGCGCTAAAAGGCGAATGGAGGGCGCTCTGTTCGTTCTCGCGGCGATTGGGTGTGGGGGTCGAACGCGGCGGAGGCCAGGGGTATAAATAGTGGCGTCGGCGAGGGTTGCATGCAAGGAAAGCCGAGGGGGAGGTTTTATTCGCCGGCGAGGGCTCGGCCATGCACGGTAGCGGTGATCCCGTGGCTTAAAGGCGTGGTTTAACGGGGGAAAACGGTCGGCGCGACGCGGGGGGCTGAGTAATGGCGGCAATTTAATGGGGGACGGGCCGGCGAGGCGGATCCGAGGGCGAGGTCGTCGGCCGGCGCGATTTGGGGGCGGTGGCGCGAGGTTGACGACGGGCCTGATGAGTGGGGTCCACTGGCCAGCGAGCGCGGACGAGCGAGGGAGGCAGCTGATGGGTGGGGCCGGGCTGTCGGGTGCGCGCGCGAGGGGAGGAAATCGGCGCCGATAGGTGGGGTCGGCTTGTCAGCCTAAGGGGTGCGAGGTAACGGGCTGGGCCGGCCGGGAGAGAGAGAAAGGAGGGAGAGGGGCCCATTACTGTTTCAAAACATTTCTGAATAAAAATAATTCCAGAAAATAGATTAAAATCTTAGGGATACTTCCAAGGTTGGTAAAAATCTATAAAAATTCTCAAAAATATATTTTGGTCTTAGGATCATATACAAAAAGTTTCACCTCCTAATTTGGCCATCTACTCTATGCTGTAGTTCAATTGGTATAAAAGGGGTATTTAATAGTATTTTCAGAAATATATATTTCAGGAAATTGAATTTAATAATATTTTTATTGTATTGAAAATTTGGGGTGTTACAAATAGCCCCCTACCCCCTAAGGATAGGGTGACTGTTATATTTTTAGAGATCAATCTACAGTCCAAAAGAAAAATTTTCGCCATCGTTTTTCTCTTCGATCTATAGGAAATATTCACGTTTTTCCGTTGTGCGAGGAGCCTGCGCACTATGTGGTTTTCCTGCGGGACAGCAGTGCCCTAGCCATCTAGGCAGCACGGTTCTCCGTGCGTAGGTCGCCGGCAGCTATCTAGCACCTAGATCGGCTAGCATCTACGCAAGGCAGAAATTTCTGCAGCGACCTGCAGCTTGTCTAACAACAGGAAAAAGCAGGCAGCACGCGACGTTGCAACCAGGCAGATCAGGTCTCTCTTCCACACGCGCGGGCCCCATGGCAGGACTTTTTCTCCACGGCACGGGAATTGGCGAGGCCGGCGTGCACACGGGCTTCCAGGCGTGGCTACGGCAAGATTTTTCCTTCTTTCGCACGGAGTCCAAGGAACTACAGCAGCGTCTTTGCATGCGCGCGCAGCGACGTTACCGGCGATGCAGGTAAGTCGTTTTTATCTCCTAATTTTTAGTTAGATTAAATTTGTTAGTTATTTCATAGTTAATTTTATCTGCTAGATTTTATTAGTGTTAGCATATTATTTATTTAAGTTTTATTCTGTTCGTATGAAAAGAAAAAAATATTAGTCGCAATAATAATTTTATTCTAGATTTACGTGCAATATTTTAAGTTTATTTCTCAGTTAATTTCTGGATGATCCATGTTTTATTCATTTGATTAGTATTTTATTTTTAGACTGCAATCCGAATTATCATTGATTTATTTAGGTATTTTTCCTAGGCTATTAAATATTTCTAGTACCCATTTTTATTCACTGTAGTTATTTTATTTAGTTTAGTTTATTTTATTTTTGAATATCATTTTAATTAGGACACTGGTCATTTTTAGGCTAGACAACTTTAAATTCCTGTGATCTGCCTTGCTATTGTTATATTGGTTGTCGAGGTGCATTGGGTGTTAGGATTAGGTCGTTTATTTAGAAGAAATTTTTAGGCGCCCATTCACCCCCCCTCTGGTCGCTACTTTTGGTCCTACACATGTTACTCTTCCTCAGTTGTCTCCCAATGCCATAGCATTCCTGGACATCTTCGAGTGGGTGATGCGAGCCAAAGGTTGCGAAGGGAGAGCGGAGATCTTCGCAGCACTCCACAAGACTTCCTGCCAACAAAAAACTTACCAAGGCACCGAAGGAGAGAAGATGGTGATTGCCTTCGGCAACATCAACTTCAGGCTTCGAGACGAGTACCAGACTTGGTTTCTAGCGAAGGCCATCAACGCCAAATGGTACACAGACTAGGTCCATCGCTGGTTTTATGCCAAAGTAGGAGTGGATAGCGCTCTGGCTGGACCCCTCGAAGACATTTTTACCGGAGAGAAGCAGAGGTTCATCCGGACCCGGGCCAACTCGAAGCTCGCCTCAACCTATTACAAACAATAAGTCGCCGCATAGCATGCGAGACTTAGTGGAGGAGTTTATTGGGCTACGAATTCTGCCTCTGATGCCCAACTGGACTATTAACTTCGAAGAGAATCCAGAGGGTGGACTCCGAGAGATCTCTTCAAGTGCTACAGGTAACCTCAGAGACTCTACAAAGTGTTTTATATGCAATAATTTCATAAAAAATGATTTAAGTGAGATAAAATCTTATCTTTCAGCTCCACGCGCCACCTTGACTTCGGAGCAAGTTGTATGGGCTACGAAGAAGATCCTCAGAGCTCCTACGCTCGCTGAGAAGGAATGGAGGGTGAAGCTGGTGGGCAGCTGGGAGCGGTTCAACCGAGTATGGAGCGTACTCAGAGTTGAAGCTCCTTCTCTTCCGGACTAGAGCACGTCCGAGCCTGGTCTCAAGAAGAGGAAAGCTGAAGCGGGGACCTCGGCGCCGACCAAGACACCTGTGAAGAAGGTGGCCTAAAAGCCAATGTTCATGGCTCCTTCCAAATCCCCTACTTCATCTTTGGGGTCATCTGAAGATGAAGGACAAGTAGAAATATGGAAGGAGTTTCAAGCCCTCATTACCGGGGGTGAAGGAGTACAAACGGAGGTTGAAGTCTCCATCGAGGGCGACACGACGACTGTGCCTGTTGCAAAGGACAACTTTGAATAGGCAGAGACAAAAATTGTCCTGTCTGGCCAAGAAGCCCCTGCTGCGGGAGAAGGCGGAGTCGGACGAAAAATGATCAAGTCTCGGCTCTGGACGAAATAATATCTACGGTTGTTGGAGAAGTTTTAGCAGCTAATCCTTCGGTTTCCAGCTCTGAGTCTGAAGAAGACATCGAAGAGGCGTTCGAGCCTCCGAGTAGTCCTGTGCTCATCCGGTGGCAGAACGTCGAAGGTAAACCTCAGTAGAGTACCTTTCCTTTCTTTTCGTGCCCTGCAAAATTTATGCAATATATAATACCTTTGGCCTTTACAGGATCAACTACAATGGAGATGACCCCTGCCACGAAGACTGCGCCCGAGGTTTCAAAATCTCCGTAGCCAATTTCGGAGGTAGCCATGAAAATGGGGCATGGAAAAGGTAAAAGAAAGGGGGAACCTTTGCCTGCTCCGACTCCCGGATTAACCCCATCAGAGTCCACCGACGGAGGCCAATCTACGGAAGGGGGCCAATCCATAGAAGTCTGTGAGGACGTGGTGCTACGCTCCGGCCCTTCTCCGAGTAAAGATGATCATAGAGCCTTGTCAAGGCTCCCCCTCCTAGCTCCTTTTCTGGAGCGAAGGACTGGACTTTGAACTTTGCTAGAGCCTCTGGCTCGGGCTAGTCGCGAGGTTGAGGAGACTGACTTGGTAGCTATTCTTGGGGAAGCTGAGGGGTCGGAGTTGGATGCGGCTTTGGAGCGGGCAGCCTATCAGGTACGAAGTATCTGCAACAACAGAGTTAGTTTAAACATGTAAATAGTTTGCTTACATTGCTCTTTTCTTCCTTCGCAGCAAATAGTCATGGCTCGAGCTGCGGCCATATCAAATGAGCGAGAGTGTAACCGACTCAAGGAGAAGATAACAGCTCTTCAGGGGATTCTTGTCAGCTTTGAGGTTCGGACGTCTTTCTTGGACGAAATGGTGGCCGTAGAAAGGAAAGCTAGACTTGGCTTGGCGGATGCCAACCGGAAGCTCGAAGCTGAACATATCGTGCTTCGGGCCAAAGTGGAAAAACTACGAAGGGAGCAGGAAACTGTAGGGACTGAGCTGGTTAAGCTCCGAGAAGAGCATCTGAAGTTGTCAGAGGAGGCCAACAGTTTACCTGGACAGAAGAATTCTTTAGTTACGGAGGCAGCTAGGCTCTCATCTTTGATAGACGAGCTGTCTTCATCGAAGAATGCTTTGTCCAAAGACAAGGCGAAGTGTGAGAAGGTAGCCTTAGAAACCATAGACAACCTTCGGGGTGTCTTGGAGTACTTCGGCACTTCTTAGACTTTACCTTCAACTAGCGACATCCCTCTACTACGAAGACTAAAAAGGATCCAAGCAGCAACGAAGACTATGAAGACAACGGGTATTAGGTATGGAGAGATCTCCAGCCAAGTAGATGCTCTCGGATTGCTTCGCTACTATGAGGATTTAGGGCAATCAGTATAACCAGAACCAGAGACGACTCCTATCAACTTTGGTGACGACAGACTCTTAACTCCTGCCGACGTGGCTGCAGCTTAGGAAGCCTTCCAACCGTCTTGGAGAGCTAAAGGCCGATCAGCAATCAAGACATGGATTGACAAAGGACTTTGCCAAAAGCAAGCACGGTCGCAACCTTCGATCAGCCAACCCCCTTCGGACCCGAAGGTCTAGTTCTCCTTAGGGCTCCGATTATGTAAAAATTTATGCTTTTATCTTTTATGAATGAAAAGACTTATTTAGAAATGTTTTTAGGCTTTCCAACCTTTTTTGGATGATCTCGAAGTGCTAGAGGTTAACGAAGAGCTTCGCCTGCTATGGGCTACCTTCGAAGCTCTAAGACTTCATAAACGCCCTCGATTATCTTATATTAAAAAGGAGGAAAATTAAGTCAGTTTAGAACCTTCATCTTCTGAGGACATTGAATGGTCCGAAGAAGAAAATACCGCCGAAGAGCAAGTAGAAAAAAGCCTTGAACAACTTCGAAGCTGAGAAAGAAGCCCCGAGTGACTTCAGACCTGGGCCGAACTTCAGCAAGAGTAGAAGGACTTTCGAGCTTCTAAAGGAGGGAAGAGGGTTAAAGTAGAGTTATTAAAACTCCTGGTTCAGGAACGAGTCGCCTTCGAAGTCGTTCTAGTTTCAACAGTATCTCTAGGGATCGAAGAGGTCTTCGTTTCCTTCTCGGTATAGATATGGATTTTTCATGATGTAATGTAATCTGTTTGAATGATAAAGATTAAAGTTTCAAAATTGTCTCCCTACTTCCCATCCCCTCTTTGGGTGTAAGCAACTTCAAAATGTTCGAAGGTGGTTTCGCGCAACGAAAATAACATTAGTTAGGAGCACAATTTTGGAGGCTTAGAGCCCCTCTTTGAATTAGAGATTAACTAAGATCTCAAAAATGTCTTCGACTCTACTAATTCAGAGTTTGAAAACTGGTAACTTAGTACCTTTTGTTTGAATGTAGTCACTTCAGACTCTTTTTTGGATACCTTAGCATCCAATAAAAAATGGTCGCTTTGGACTCTTTTTACAGACGTTTTAAGCTATCAGCTCGACGTCTGTTTTGTTTGGCCTCCTTTGGCTCTTTTTGCGAACGCTATCAAACTGGTGGTTTGGAATCCGCATAGTGGTCTCCTTGGACTCTTTTTAGGATGCTTTCAAGCCATAGCTTGGAATCTGTATCATTTGGTCTCCTTGGACTCTTTTTACGGATGCTTTCAAGCCGGTGGCTTGGAATCCGTTTTTTGTGACTTTCCCACCTCGTCAGAAGCTTCGAACTAGTGGTTCAAAGTCCGTAAATTTGGTTCAAATGAATGACACTTCCCTCACAACTAACTTCGTTCCTCCAGTGCATCCACTAGAAGTATGGAGTGTTTGTGAGGTAGGCATTATCTGAACCATGAGCTTTATTTATTTAGAAGGTGTTTACAGATGATTACAAGGAGCCCCTATGCAAAATATCGCTTCAGGTGCTCCGCATG
Source organism: Zizania palustris (assembly GCA_019279435.1). NCBI lineage: Eukaryota > Viridiplantae > Streptophyta > Magnoliopsida > Poales > Poaceae > Zizania > Zizania palustris. Next base: position 6,693,609 of record JAAALK010000283.1, on the reverse strand, counting down.
CCAGGCATGCTTTAACTCTTCACCTTCTAAATTAGCTAGTTTAAAAGAACTAGGGCGTCTTGAACATAGAATGATGTATGGACCTTCCCACTTATTTCCTAATTTCCCTGGTGCTATGAAGCTTCGCAAAACTAGATGACCTGGTTTAAGTTCATTAAGCTTAACCTTCGGGTCATACCAAGCCTTCGTCTGATGCTGATATTTCGACAAATTGGCAACAGCACGAAGCCTTGTTTCTTCAGTTAAATCTAGAGAAGCTTTCCTTTCATCTTCTTTTTTAGGTTCGGTGGTGTGAAGAGATCCCCCTTTGAGTTCCGTTGGTGTCGTAGCTTCATCTCCGAATAGTAATCTGAAAGGAGTAAAACCTATGGACCTCGTTTGAGTGGTCTGAATGGACCATAAAATCTTCGGGAGTTCCTCAGTCCACAACCCTTTTGATAATCCTACTGTTCTTTGATTCAGTCCTGATAAAATATTACCATTAGCTCGTTCAACAACTCCATTAGATTGAGGATGACGCACAGCTGCAAAACACATTTGTATGACAAGGTCTTCGCAAAACTTCATGAAGGGCTCCAAATCAAATTGGGTCCCGTTGTTGACTGTGAGCTGTCGAGGCACTCCGAACCTGCATATAATATTCTTCCAAAAGAATTTTTGTACATTATTTGAAGTGATAGCTGTGAGGGGTTCTGCTTAGACCCACATGGAAAATATTGAATTGCTACCACTGTAAATTTCAGATTTCCTTTTGCTACTGGGAAGGGGCCAATGAGATCCATGCCCCTTCTGGCCATAGGCCAAACCGGAGCAATGACGTGAAGAGTTGTTGGCGGACGATGACTTCATCTTCCCATCCATTGACAACCTTGGCAAATGCGGACTAAGATCTCCGCATCAGCTACTATTGTAGGCAAATAAAGCCCCTGGTGAAGTGTTTTTCCTGCTAAAGCTCAGGGGGGCAGATGGCTACCACAAAGGCCTTCTTGAATTTCTCGGAGTATCTCTTGACCTTCGGCTTGAGAAATACATCGGAGTAGGGGGGAACCTACTCCGGCCTTGTAAAGAATATTGTTGATTACATGATAATTCTGAACTCTTAGCTGCAATCTCGAAAGATGTGGTCCTTCAGGTAAAGTTGCTTCACTTTGCAATAACTCTATGATCGAACTCCGCCAATCAGTGTTCAGAATGCAAAGAACCTCCACAGGAGGAATATGTGGCACCGAAGACGAAGTAAGCTCTTCATAAATGGCTCCTTCCGGAATATCCACGGCTCTGGCTACAACTTTTGCTAGGATATCAGCTTGCGCACTGTTAGCTCTTGGTATACTTCAGATAGAAATCCCTTTGAATGCTGCTTCGATCTAACGGATCTCTTCGTGATATTTTGCAAGCTGCGGATGCCGTACTTGAAAACTTTTGTCAACGTGCCCTGCTACAATTTGAGAATGTGTTTTCATAACAACTCTTGTAGCACCCAGAGCATGCGCTTTTCGGAGTCCTAACAAAATTCCCTCATACTCCGCTATATTATTGGTGGACTTAAAGTTGAGCCTTGCGAAGTACATCGCTCTTTGCTCTGAAGGCGAAATTATTACTGCTCCAATACCTGCTCCAGATGCTTGAAAAGCCCAAACGGAGTATATGGTCCATATTCCTTCTCTTGATTTCTCCGGAGCCCATATTGCAGACGGAGTCCATTCTGCTACGAAGTCTGCCACCACTTGTGACTTGATTGCTGTCCTTGCTACAAAGGAGATGTCGAAGGGTGCTAGCTCGACGGCCCATTTCCCAATTCTCCTCGTAGAATCTTTGCTTCGGAGCATATCTCCCAAAGGACACGAAGTTGGTACAATTACATTATGTGCTAAAAAATAATGTCGCAATTTCCTCGAAGCCATTATCAGAGCATAAGTGAACTTCTCAAGCTCAAAATATCTTGTTTTTGCTCCAGATAAAGCTTCGGATACAAAATATACTGGATTCTGTACCAACTTCCCATTGAAATCCACTTCTCTAACCAGGATTGCATTGACAGCGGAGCCAGTAGCTGCGAGGTAACGAAGAAAGGTTTCATCTGCCATGGGCACAGTGAGTGTTTCGAGGTTGCTGAGATAATCTTTAATATCATCAAAACTCTTTTGGTACTCCGGTGTCCATGCAAAATCTTTGGACCCTCTCAATGCTTTGAATATGGACAAGCTTCATTCTGCAGACCTTGCTAGAAATCTGCTGAGTGCTTCAAGGCGTCCAGTAAGCTTCTATACCTGTTTTAAATTCTTCGGTGGAGCCATTCTTTGTAGTGCAGTTATTTGAGTTGGGCTAGCCTCGATCCCCCTACTCGAAACTAGATATCCTAACAATTTTCCAGCTTGAGCCCCGAAGATACAATTTTCGGGGTTGAGGCGGACTCCACATGCTCGGAGGCTCTCAAATGTTTCTACTAAGTCTAGACTATGCTGGTGCTTTAAAACACTCTTTATTACAATGTCATCCATATAGGCTTCTACATTACGGCCTATTTGGTGACCTAGAGTCTTTGTAATTAACCTTGAAAAAGTTGCTCCGGCATTTCTCAAGCCGAAGGGTATTCTTACATAGCAGAAGACTCCCGAAGGAGTTACGAAGCTTGTTTTGATTTCATCTTCATGATTTAACCATATTTGATGATATCCGGAATACGCGTCGAGGAAACTCAATAACTTTGAACTAGCAGTGGAGTCAACTAATTCATCTATACGGGGCATGGGGTAGGGGTCACGTGGACATGCTTTATTGAAGGATGTAAAATCAATACACATGCGCCATTTCCCGGAGGCCTTCTTTTTGACGAAGACTGGGTTGGCTAACCACTACATATGAGCTACTTCTTTGATAATCCCAGCCTTCAATAATTTCTCTACTTCTGTTTTAGCAAGACTTGCTCTTTCTACTGATAACTTTTGAAGCCCCTGTCGAACAGGTCGAACCCTCGGGTTTAGAAGCAAGATGTGCTCAATGATATCTCGGCTAACTCCCAGAATGTCTTCATCATACTAGGCAAAAACATCCAAATTTTCTTCGACTACTTTTTCTAATGAAGTAGCGATCTCCGAAGGAAAATCTTTGCCGAACTAAAAAGAATAGTCTTTGCCATCTTTTACAATAATATTCGTTACGATTTCTCCTTCGGGGCTTGGCCTTGGGAAGGATTTCTTCGAAGACTCACTTGAAGTAGAGATATCCTCTGAATTGCGTTGTACATTATTCACTTGTCTTGGGTCGAGAGGGGGCCATGACCATATTCTGCTCTTCGCGCAGTGGCTTGATCGACGAAGATAGTGAGTACTCCCGCTTGCGTGGGAATCTTCATACATAAATAGTTATGGTGCGCCACGACTCCGAACTGATTTAACATGCCCTTCCGAAGATGACGTTATAAGTATAAGGGGCATCTACAACATCGAAGATTACTTCCTCCATTCTTGCCAGGAGCCCCTCTCTGAAAGTGACCTCAAGACCTATTTGGTCGAGGGCATCAAGAGGAGGTCCTGTGAAGCCTTGCAGGGGACGAGCTGCGGGGAAGAGATGTTTCCTAGAGATATAGAGCTGATCGAAAGCTTGAACGAAGATAATATCTGCATGTGGGAATTTTATGCCTGCTGCATCATCTGTAGAAAAAGATATAGGCACATGGGACCACTCGGGCATTGCGGATGTAGACGAAGAAGTTCCAATATGACCTACTTCCCGAACATACTCTCTTTGCTGCCTCTTTGACATACTGCCAAGAGTTCCCTCTCCGGAAATGGGGAATACTACTCTTTTTCCCCGGTCTTGGTCATCTTCTTGCTTCGGGGTGGCATAATATTGACCACCAGAGGTTGTCTTGTGGGGTCAAAGTTTTCTACACGTACGACAGCCTGCACAGGCTCTGGACGTGCCTCGGAGGGGACTCGATCAGTAGTGCCTCGACCAAAGGTCCTTTCGAGGTACTCGCCTCTTAAAGCTAGTATAGACTTGCATGCATCGGTAGCATGACTCTTATTTTCACCGTGAATGTAGCAGAAGAAGTCTTGTCCCTTGCCAGCCAGCTTCCCTGGCGGCCTCCAGCCACTGACCTTGTTTCCCGAAGCTTGCGGATTTCTAGGGGAAAATTTCTGCAGAGAAGGAGCAATGTTCAAGACTTCAGAGCGAGGATGCTTTTGCCCCCAACGCCTGTCATGCTGGATGTCGAAGATGGGCCCCTGCGAAGGTGTTGAGGTCTTCACCTCGAGCTTGACTTCCTGAATGATTGGTGGAGTCGAAGCTGTTCTTCGGAGCCATCCTTCTTCCAACCTAGCATATTCTTTGAAATAGGCCATCAACTGCGATACAGAGGATATCTGCTTCCGATGGAGTTTGTCGAGGAGGCCTGCATGAGTAACTCCTTCTCGGGCTGCATCGACGACGGACGATGTAGATAATCCTCTTATCTGCAACTTCGTATGAGCGAAGCATTTGAAGAACTGTCTTAAAGTTTCTCCAGGTTGCTGCTTCACCTGAAAAAGACTTCCCGTAGACATAGGGGGCACAAAGTTACCCTGAAAGTTACTTATGAACTTCTTTCTTAGCTGCTCCTAAGTTTTAATTGATCCTGGCTTCAAAGACCAGAACCAACGTAAAGCAACTCCTTCGAGCGCAAGGGGGAAACACTTGGACATGGTATCTCGGACCCCTCTGCTAGCTTCAACCGCCAAAGCATACAAACGAGAGAACTCCCCTGGATCTTCTTCCTCAGAGTACTTACAGAGCTTCGAAGTTTTGAACTTGGGGTCAAAGCGCACCTTTTGTAAATCGGGGTGCAGCGGAGACTCGCTATCGAAGGAAGCATTCTCGGGGGCTTCAGGATAAAGAAGAGGGTCGTCGTCTTGATGCACCTCCGGAATGACGAGGATAACTTGAGGATGAAGCCTATCTGTTGCTTCCTGCCTCCACCTTGTCACTTCGTCTTGGAGACTGGCCATCTGGGTCGCCATGTCACCAAGGCTATATTCATTTCTTCTGGAAGGAGCTTCCAGTTCTTGAGAACTGAATAGATCAGTTCGGAGCACGGTCGGAGCTAGAGGAGGAGCTCTGTCTGGTCGAAGCATAGACGGAGTCCCTAAAGGGGCTTCGTATGCTCGAGGAAGAAAATTCCCTTCGGGGGTCTAAGGTGGAGGAACTACCGAAGGTCCTCCGACCTCAACCGTATTCAAAGATCTTGCTCTGGAGGTCCGAGGGGACCTCCGAAGGGGACTACCACCTGAACTCCGCTTAGGAGGCATGACTCTAAAAACTTTGTAGAGAACGAGGTTTTTTGGACTAGGTTCCCCACGGACGGCGCCAACTGTTGGTGTAAAAGATTACGCTAACAGATTCTCTAAGATTAAGAACTAACAAACGAGGAGTTTGTGAAGCGGACTATTTCAAGCCTCCGAATAGGATCATAGCTCGAAGTAGTTCGAAGTTGTGTATTGAATAGCTAAGTATTCGATGATCATTACAGGGTGAGAATGGGGGTAATTATAGGTAAACATCTTAAGGAAAAGACCTTTTTACCCCTCAGTTACAACCGACATAGTGGAAACTATTTTGGTACCCCTAATAGGGTTAAAATGGTAAATGACTAATCTAATTAGAAAGAAGATAAGTCTTCCATCCTTGCTGGCAGATAAGCTCTCTGAAGATTTCCCTTCGAAGTTATACTCCGAACAGAAGTCTGGATGGATTCTCTGAGCTTGATCATACGGTTGAGGCCGTAATTAAGTCTTGGACTTTGGTCTAGCAAATTGTCTTTGTCTTATAACTGTAGAGACCCAAAGGATGAAGTATTTTCCCCCAACAGTTATTGCACTGAGATTTTTAGAATTCTCTATTCATGCTTGATGCAGATTGAAAGTGATTTATATTCAGATTACTAGCTATTATGATTATTTCAAAGTATGAGTGAACTGTCGCTTGGATAGTCATTTATATTTTTGATTCAGTTTTCTCAACTAGTGAGTATTCTGTAGGTAATTATTGTAGTCTCTTGCTTGATGTATTGTTTTTTTGTCAATACTGTTTGGCAGAATTCATACTGATTTGTCTATCATGTCTCTGATTAGTTCAGTAGTATTTTGAAGTTTGCTAAATGTAATTTGAATCTATTTTGGTTTAAACTTGGTGTTTGTCCTCTAGAGTACTTTTTATTTATCAGTTTTCAGTTTTGGTTACAAATTTTCTTCAGCACTGAATAGAATGAGATTCTAGATTTTATAGTTGTAATTCTGTTGTTTTGAGTACTCAGAGTTTAATTGGATTCCCAAATCAGCAATCTTAACTAATATAATGTGGCTTGGGCGTCCGCCGTTTCCGTCCGCATCCGCGCGCAGCGCGCCATTCCGTCCGCATCCGCGCGCAGCGCGCCAGCAGTCCCCGCGCAGTGCACCTGCCAGGACCAAGTCATCCGTGTGCGCGCTAGGGAGTCCCACGGTGTACACGATCGGGAATCCCTCTCCCACGCGTAGCGCTCGGCCCAACTCAGTGCACCCTAAGCCTACTAGCTCGAACCCTAAGACCGCCATGACCATCGACCACGTCCCGTGCGCCCCTCTTAATAAACCTGAACCCTCCCCTCTGCTCAAACACTGTCCAATTCCTCTCATCTCTCCCTCTGCTCAGACAACACTCCGCTCAGACACGCCCTACGGTTTGGTATGTTCCCTACGCCCCCTTTTAACCCCATGTACAAGCACAACATCAGAGATTGAAGAAAACAGAACAAAAAAAGGAAGGAGTTAGGGTTACCGAAAACCTACCCCTACATTCCACAGTGAGAAACACCTAAGGGGCTTTCGGTTTCGGCTGAAGAACAACATCAGAGAACAAAAAATAAGAGGGAAATCAGAGGATTAGGGTTAGGGTGAAACCCTAACCCTAACTAAGTTCTAAGCGTCGGGTAAGGGATCTCATCTCGCATCTCGCTGTAATTGGCTTCGACGGACTCCGGTAAGTGGACGCCGGGGCCTCTCCACCGCTCGCTGGTGCTCGGCCTCCCCGGGTCCACCTTAGTGGCCGCCGCGAACCGGCTCGACGGAGTGCTGCTCACCTTCTGGTGAGCGAGCGCTTTGCCAAGCGGACCCACGGTGGCGCTCCGGCAGCTCATCCGCTTGGCCGCCGCTCACTCTCCACCGTGCCGGCTCGCTCTCCGCAGCTCTCTATTCATTGCTCCTCTGCACACACAGGGTGGCAAATGGGGCTAGGGTTTTGCTGGGGCACGACGTTGAGGGGTTTTGTTGCGACGAGATTGGCGCGTGGCCGTTAATCTGAGATCAACGGCTAGCATCAATCGGACCGGATACGATGCAGGCGGGGGAGCACTTTCGTGGTCCAGGCCTAGGTTGCGGCCTAGGTGCGCAGGCGCGCGCGCGGCGTACTGGATCGTGCTTGTGGGCTGGGCTGTTTTACTGTTCGGGCCGAATTATTTTTCTAATTTCTAGAATTTAATAATTGCCTTTTCTATTTATTATTCCCTAGAAAACTAGAAATTTTCCCAAAATTAAGATAAAACAAATTTAGGTATGGAGATAATTTTGTATGATTCATCATGTTCAGTAAATTTACTCTTAATTTTTTTATCATTTTTATTAGTATTTTCTAATTTTTAGAATTTAATAATTGCTTTTCTATTTTATTATTCCCTGGAAAATTAGAAAAATTACCAAAATTAAGATAAAACAAATTTAGGTATGGAGAGAATTTTAACATGATTCATCATGGTTAGTGCAATTACTCTTAATTTTTTTAGCATTTCTATAAGTATTTCTAATTATTAGAATTTAATAATTGCATTTTCTATTTTATTATTCTCTCGAACATATAAAAATTCCCAAAATTAAGATAAAACAAGTTTAGTTGTTGGACAATTTTTGTATAATTCATCATATTCATTACCACTACTCTGAAATTTTTGAGAATTTCCATGAGTATTCTCTAATTTCTAGAATTTTGTAATAGCATTTCCTATTTTATTATTTCCTCAAAAATAAGAAAAATTCCCATAATTAAGATAAAGCAAATTAGATGTTGGAAACATTTGTATAATTCATCATGTTCAGTACCACTATTCTTAATTTTTTGAGCATTTTCATGATTTTTTTATAATTTCCTATATTTCATAATTGCGTTTTCTATATTTTTTGAATTTTTGGCATTTTTTCGATGAATTATCCTATTTATTTCTTTAATATTTCTCCCTTTTTATTCTTCAATTCCTTGTCTTCTTACATGTGTTTTCTATTCTATTTGTCAAATAATGTGTTTATATTTGGTTTGTCAAATAATACCGCAAAATAAAACATTATAATATAGTTGAATTTCTTAGATATATTAAATGGCTAGCATGTGAAAGAGAACTTACGCCGACCGTCCAACTCGTAATGAGGTGGTACCTAGGTGAGCCTATATTACTAAAACCAACTTTGTTGCAACGATGAAAGATGTTCTAAATTTTATTTTTTTGTTAAGGTTTATGAAATTTGACGAGATAGAGTTCCAGCACATAGGCCATCCATGGAGTGTTGTTGCCAGAGTAGATGTTAAGTTTCGCCCTGATGAATATGGAGAAAAACAATGATTTATTTTAATAGATATTACTGTAAGTTGCACACAAGTTGGACTAAATTTTACATAGTAGTGAACATATGACATATTCTAAACCCTAACATTATACGTAGGGTGCTAAAATAGAAGTAAATATGGAGAAAAACAATGATTTATTTTAATGGATATTACTGTAAGTTGCACACAAGTTGGACTAAATTTTACATAGTAGTGAACATATGACATATTCTAAACTCTAACATTATACGTAGGGTGCTAAAATAGAAGTCATTGCATGGGAGCGGGAGGATGTTCATAGGTTTAACATTCTCCTAAATGAAGGACAATGTTACACGATTCATTGTCTATATTTCCAACCAAATCTTGAAGAGGCATTGTATTATCAGAGCATTGCCCATGCCTTTGAAGGTAGTCTTCGAAGAAATACAATAGTTGAGCCTTACATTCTTTCAATCCAGTTCCCTCCCTATCCAAAATATCTATTGACGTTTCATGACGCGTGGATTCGTTCGAATAAGACGTTTGTGGGTACGTTCGTAAATTAAATCGACGATGCATAGTTTCTAAGAAAAGATAGTTGTCTTACTTATAGCTTGATATGATCATTTGCACAAACATAGCTGGAGTGGTTGTCTATTAGGGAAAATTGGAACGTATTGGAGGACTATATAGGGAGATAACACTGATGGACATTAGGTAATTAATAAGTTAGATACAACCATTTATATCATCATAAACAACCACATTGTTGTTGCAAATCGAAAGCTAATGAAAATTTGATCTTTTTTAAGCTTAAACATGATGGTTGTTGGAATTTGGGGTGACTGCCTCACTAATCACACGTCTGACTGGACAGAAGCTCATCGTAACAACCACATTGTCTTAGGAACCATGCTTTGACTTCACAAGAAGCACAGTAATTCAGTCTAACCCACTTTATTATTCATAAAGATATAGTGATGAATTACACTAATATTTGTTCTACTTGACGATAGGATGTTTAGCGACTTCAGAACAAACTACTGTAAAATTTAATCCGATTCATTCAGGAACACTACCTTTGCAAAGTAAGTAGTTCCAACAATACAAACACAATCTAATTATATGTAATAAATCACATAACATTATAAATATTGTTAATTTTTTTTCTTCGAAATATAAATGCAGACTTTTGGCAACGTGTGAGTTCAGGAACTATGGATCTAAGATTTGTCAATAGGTTCATGGAAGCTAGATGGAGATATTTGGCAATGATTTTTGGTTCTGACTGTCCATAGTGTTACAGTCTTGTGTGTGCGTATCGTGCGTGATGTGCGGTTGTTTATGTACTTCCTCATATTTTGTTTTTTTGTGTTTATTTCTATTGTGTACTGCCTTTGAAGTTATTTGAATGTAATATTTGGTTTTTGTGTTCATTTCGTTGAATCTATTGTGTACTCCCTTTGAAGTTATTTGAATGTGGTATTTGGTTTTGTGATCACTCGTTGAATTTATTATGTATTCCTTTTAAAGTTATTTGAATGTAATATTTGTATTGGAATACATGTCTCAAATTTAAATACGCTTATTTACAAACTGAAATAAGCATTCACTGTAATACGCTTATTATTCAATGCCCTATTTAAAATAACAAATTTGTAATCCTAACCCACAGAATAACCCTTTCACTCAAGTATCGTTTCCACTCAAGTATCGTTTCCGCAAAAAACCCAAAAAATAACCCTTTCACTATATTCAAATTCATGTTCCATCTCTAATGTTTCCACTCAAGTATCGTTTGTTTACTGGTTAACCAATTATGCAATCGACAGGTCACTCGACGTCGCGATAACAAAGCTATAAACCATGTCAGAAAACATAGTGAGGAGAGAGGGGAAAGAAGGTTATTTTATTTTATGCACCTAATTTATCCGGTTTATTTTTCTATTCAGATATTTGTGCTACAACATTACACTAAAAATATTGAGTACAAATGTGTACTCATTTCAAATTTTTATAGTCGTCGATGGTCGTCATAGACAAAAGAGAAATCACGGTAACAATTTGCCTCATGGCCCTTCTGGAATTTGTATTCGACAACCATCTCACACTCCATCAGAAAGTTCATCGGACATTGAAGATGTGACACGTCGACCATCGTCCTCATTTATTATTCCTACGCAATGTACCGTTACATCATTGGGATTATTTCCAGGACAAAGCTCTAATGGTATAAACTACTACTATGTGAGTTGTGTAATTACTAATAACATAATTTATGTCTCATGTGATTACATTAAATATTGTCTAGGTGCAAAATCTGTAAATCGTGCTGAAATACGTCGAGCACGTGAAAAAGCACGCTACAAAAGCTTGACACCAGAGCAACGGAATAACAGACGTTCAAGTGATCGAGCTCAATATGTAAGTATGATAGATGAGCAGAGGGATGTGATTATAAAACAAAATAGTCAACACAATTCTGAAAGACGAAGAACTCAGCGCTCTGCAAGCTTGACACCGGAGCAACGAAACAACAAACATGCAAGTGATAGAGCTCGATATGCAAGTATGATGGAAGAGCAGAGAAAGGTGAGGCGAGAACAAAATAACTGACGAAAATATGCAAGGCGAAGAACTCCTGGTCCAAATTGTGCTGTTCCTAATGCAACACATGGCTCCAACATCAGCTCTAACTGCATCGATACAACTGACATTATATACCAAAACCTACTAGTTACCACTCACTTTTTAAAGACTCAGCCAGACTGTCGTCACTGTGGTGCGAAGAGGTTTAAATATGAGACACCGGGATTTTGTTGTACGAATGGCAAGGTCAAACTTGAAATTTCTGAGCCACCTGAGGAGCTTCGACGACTGTACATAAATGACGATGTTCAATCACAACATTTTATGGAGAATATTAGATATTTCAACAGTCATTTTTCCTTCACCACAATGTACTATGATTATGACAAGAACCTCGCAAGTGCAAGGGATGGAGTGTACACATTTAAAGCACACGGGCAAATGTACCATAACATACACTCTTTTGGGAATGGAGACAATGAACCTAGCCACTTGCAGTTGTACTTCTATGATGATGATCCTAGATTATCACATCGTTTTCGTCGTGCTCGAGACGAGACATATAGAGCAAGAGACATATCTATTATTGGATGTTTGGTAGATATCTTGAGAGATAATCCCTACTCTGAAACATTCAGGAGCCTAGGACAGGTTGAAGACATGGACGAATATCATATTGTGCTAAATATGGACTACAAGCTAGACCAAAGAACTTATAACAGACCATTAACATCAGAGGTTGTTGTTGTGTGGGTTGAGGGGAATGATATTCACAAACATTTTGATCGTAGCATCACCTTGTTTGGCAATAATAACAACTACTATTCAATTAGACCGAGTGATGGGTGCTACGACCCTTTGTCATACCCTCTATTTTTTCCAAGAGCAGAGCTCGGTTGGCATTCTGATATACCAAGAGAAGGTATTGACATTAGTCAGATAAGTACGAGTCGACAAAGAAATGCTGACAACACAGGTTAGCTAAGTGACACATATTCATGTTACCACGATATTATTATTCATAAGCTAATCACCTAACTAATTTCTATTTGCTTTGTAGATACTACCAGCAAGTTGTGTGTTTCGATGCGCGAGAATTATTGCTATAAATTCTAGGTGCGTCGTGGAATCTTCAACACGGTCTTGCATGGGAGGCGTTTATTCCAACAGTTTGTAGTTGATACCTACATAAAGATTGAAACGTCTCGACTGAATTACTTCTTGTACAATCAGAAGAAAATTTGTGTAGATCTTTACCGGGGCTTAATGGACAGTGTCTCTGTTGGAGAACATAGAGCGAGTAGATTGGGAAAAAGATGGGTCATGCCTACATCGTTTATAGGTGGCGGAAGGGATATGAGACGAAGATACATGGATGCTATGGCCTTAGTGCAGAAGTATGAAAAACCAGACATATTTATCACAATGACTTGTAACCCTAATTGGGAAGAGATAAGTAGGGAGCTTGGACCTAGGCAAACACCACAAGATCGTCCTGATCTTGTTGTGCGTGCATTTAAAGCCAAGCTAGAGGATCTCAAATTCCAGCTATTTCGTAAACATATCCTTGGAATCATTGCAGCACAAGTCCATGTAATCGAGTTCCAAAAAAGGGGTCTACCACATGCCCATTTCCTCCTTATCATGGAGTCAACATACAAATTGAGTTGTCCCGATGAGTATGATAATGTTATCTCAGCAGAACTTCCAAATAAAGATATATACCCAGAGCTACATGAAATGGTAGTCAAACATATGATTCATGGCCCATGTGGCCCACTAAATAGGAAGAGTCAATGCATGAAAAATGGTAGTTGCAAGTGCTATTATCCACGCCAATTTAGTGACACAACTATCCAAGGCGAAGATTCTTACCCTATCTACAGTAGAAGGAATGACAGACAGAGGGTAAAAGTGAGAGGTCATGACTTAGATAATAGATGGGTTGTTCCATATAATCCTATTCTTCTAAAAAGGTATGACTGTCACATCAATGCAGAGGTTTGTTCGAGCATTAAAGCTGTTAAGTACCTTTACAAGTATATTTATAAGGGGCATGATAGGGCATCTGTGTCTGTCAATGAAGCCGATGAAAACCAAGAGATTAATGAGATCAATGAATATAAGGATGCTAGGTGGGTAACACCACAGGAGGTATTGTGGAGAATATTTGGATTTGATCTTAGCGGGATTTCGCCGCCAGTGCTACAGTTACAGCTCCATCTCCCAGGAATGCATCTTGTGTTCTATAGAGAGAATTCTGATGTACGTGAAGTTCTCGACCAACAGGGTGCCTCAAGAACCATGTTGACTGAGTATTTCAAGGCAAATCAAGAATTTACGTGGGCACGCACGTTACTTTATAGGGATTTCCCACAATATGCAGTGTGGTTGCCTGGACGTAAGCTTTGGAAAATAAGAGAAAGAAGCACGCAGATTGGGAGGATCATCTCAGCACATCTAGCATAGGGAGAGAGATACTACTTGAGGGTACTATTAAACCACGTGGTTGGTGCTACTTCATTTGAGGAGTTGAGGACATATGATAGTATTGTATACCCTACATTTCGAGAAAGCGTCGAGAAAAGAGGTCTTATTGAGTCAGATAACAGCATTGATGAGTGTCTCTCTGAAGCTGAAGTTTTCCATACGCCATCATCCCTCCGAAGGTTGTTTGCTACAATATTGGTTTATTGTGAACCTAGCGATGTGCGTGGACTATGGAACACACATTTCGATGCAATGTCTGATGACATCCGATGATCCCAAATGAATTCATATGCAGTTGAATAGATGGTGTTATTGGATATCATAAAATTGCTTCAATCAATTGGTAAAGAGATAACACCATTTCCTCTTCTAGAAATTGATGAATCATATGACACCATGGCGGGTGAGGTGAGGGAGATTTGTGAAGAGTCCTCTATAGAGGTGGATAATGAACTACTAGCGAGCACATCCTCTCTTAATGAAGAACAGAGATATGCTTATGATATTATACTATCATCTGTTAACAATAATAGTGGAGGTGTGTTTTTGTTGATGGCCCAGGAGGAACAGGAAAAACCTTTCTGTACAGAGTTTTATTAGCAAAAGTTCGTATCGAGGGGAAGATAGCTATTTCTACTGCAACATCTAGTGTTGCTACTTCCATCATGCCTGGAGGGGGGACTGCTCATTCAAGATTCAAGATACCACTAAGCATACAATATAATGCGGTGTGTAACTTCACCAAACAAAGTGGTGAGGAGCCATGCTGAATAGCGTGGGTCTCATGGCTCTAGATGTGATGAGTCATTGTCAACGATAGTCAAAGAGGACCGAAAAGAGAGAAGATCTGCTGCATCTGGGCCGCGTGTGACTCAGGTACACGGGCAGCGAGCGATTGTCGGGCAGAGGGGCCGCGAAGTCGGGCTGGCCTAATCCGGGTACATGGGCAAGGAGTAGTAGAGGATCCACTGGGCTGTTGACCAGGATTGACTCAGGTACACGGGCGGCGAGCGATTGCCGGGCTGAGAGAGATGCGGAGTCGGGCCGACCCAATCTGGGTACCTGGTGCAAAGCTGGTGGACGCTTTGTCAGTTTTGGCGCAAAACTGACGACCGCTGATCTTGTATCGGACTGTCCAGAAGAGAAGCCGTAGTCGCTACGAAAGCTTAGCTTTCGGATAAGTCATCTATAAATAGGAGTTTACTATTTTGTCCCTAGGCCCACAGTCAGTCAGTCGAGTCTGTAAAAATATCCTAAGGGCAGCTTAGTCTTTTCTTTTTATTTCAGCGTCTGTAAAAACCCTAAGGGGCTGGTGGAATATTCCTAGCTTTTGGGCAGCCTATAAATAGGGCCCCAATCCCTAGGGTTAGGCTACCCTTTTCAAGAAATCACTTTTTAATCAAGGATTGGGTCACTTTGTGTTCACTGTTTACCTTGTCTCTCTCCCTGTTGCGCCGCCGCAGTGTTCATCTATACATCTGAACCTGTGAGTTTTGATTCACTTTGGTTCTGTTTCTTCTGCGTGCTGTGATTCTTGTGTGCTGTGATTTGATGTGTCTTGCATCGTGTTGCGCACCCAGATTTGTGGTTCTGTATGTGTTTTTCTTCTCTGGAAGCTCCTGTTCTTCGGCTGAGAAGTACTACTTCTTGTGTGCTCCTGTAGCTGCAAGTAGTACTATTTTCCTGTAGCTACAGTGTGCTAGTTCTCTAGCCTTGCTTTTCCGAACATGGCTTTTTGATTGAGAAAGTAGTATATTACTTGTCTGTGGGTGTTTCTGGCGAATCCCTATACTCTGTTCGAAGTAATTCTGTCTGGTGAAGCAGGCTTCGAACATGATTCGTTTCTCAACCGAGGTTTGCTGCAAGGCTTCTCATTGTTACTTAACAACTGTTCTCTGCTGTGCTTCGAAGTTCGCGAAGTAGTACTCCGATTCGAACACTTTGGTCAGTCAACTTCGTAGTTGATACTTCGGCACTTTTGCGAAGCATACTTCGACAGGTTTCGAAGTTCCCTTCGAAGCATGTCTTTCTGATCGACTTCGTTTGGAGTGTGTTTTCTAAGAAGTTCTTCTGTTGTCATTTCTGTGGATCTTAGTTTGTGAGTTCGAAGCTTGTCTTTCGAAGTTGGTCTGTGGTTCGAAGGTTACCACTTCGGTAGTCATTCACTCCGGGCATAAAACCCGAACCCGAAGCCCGAATCCGAGAAAACCCGAGCCCGAACCCGAGGAGCCCGAAACCCGAAGCCCGATAGCATTTTTCGGGTTGGGAACGTGAAAACCCGATAGCAGTTCGGGTATTTTCGGGTTTCAGGTCACGGTACCCGAATTACCCGAGGTACCCGAAGTTCCAGCGAGCGAACAGCGATCTGCGATCCAGGGACTCGCGCGGCTCGCGCGTGCAGCCTGCTCACACGGTCACACCGCGTCCACTGTCCAGCCCAAAAGCCCAGCCGCCCCAACACCCTGAAGTCCTGAACCCTAGCGACTAGCGAGTAGCGAGCGGCCAGCCCCGCCCCGCTATGGTTTTTTTTGTTGATGTTTGTACCAAACTGAGCTCCTATTTATGGTTTTCTGCTGGCACTGTTGCTATTTTAGACTGAAATGAGCTGCTGTGTTAATGTAATGGGCATGTCCTGCTGTTTTAGACTGAAATTATAAGAGTATAACTGTTAAACATGCCTTGAAACAGTGATGTTTTATTAATTTCGGGTTTTACGGGTAACCCGAAACCCGAACCCGAAAAAGCCCGAACCCGAAATGTCGGGTTTTCATCTGTTCGGGCCCAATCTCGGGTTGGGGCTCCTAAAACCCGAACTTTCAAAAACCCGAAATACCCGACCCGATCAACCCGAAAAACCCGAACGCCCAGATTGAGTAGTCATACTTTGATCAAGCTAGCTTCGAAGGTAGAGTTGTAGGCTTCGATTTGGTCTTGCTGCTGTGTGTTTGGCTTCGCTTCTCTTTTGAAGGTTGCTTTTTTGCAAACTTTGTTCGAAGCTGTCTGATCGGAGTATAGACTTCGAAGTACTCTGTTCGAAGCAGGCTTCGATACTTTCATACTTCGCACCGAAGCATACTTCGCATTCTGCCACACTCGAACTAGGCTAGATTCCACAAACCTCCAGCACTTCAACGATAGACTTCGTCGGACTTCGACATTGTACTTCGAAGTAGTCTTCGACACAGCGAAGCAGGCTTCAACACTGTGAAGCAGGTTTCGACACTGTGAAGCAGGCTTCGCCAAGTATCGAACAAGAGACAAATTTTGAACAGTAACTTCTCATCTCATTCTATGTGCACTTAGATTATATTGCTGAGAAGTTTGATCTGCCATGGTTTGAATATTTTGTTTATCTGCCTATTAGCACTGTATTGGTGTTTCTCTGTCTAGGACACCGGTCGTTTCTAGGCTAGATACTTTTAGGCCTTGGTGATTTGTTTTGCTGCTTAGTCTCTTGAGGTGCGTTGGGTGTAGGGAAAAGGCCATTGATTCGAAGGAATTTTTAGGCGCCCATTCACCCCCCTCTGGTTGCTACTTTCAGTCCTACAAGTGGTATCAGAGCCTGGTTAGGGTTTTTCCATACCTTTCCCGGTTCTAAACCCCAGTAGTGATCATGACGTCTCCTGGCAAGGTCCCGTCCTTGGAAGCTTATGGCTATAATTATTGGAAGACTCGCATGCGAGCCTATCTTATGAGCCAAAGCTCGGACATCTGGGACATTTGCGTTCACGCTACATTCGTCATATTGCCAGTTGCTGAGCGTGGTACTCCTGGTATCATCGCTCAGCATGTGAACAATAGCAAAGTTGTGAACATCTTGTTTTCTGGTTTAGGTCCCACTGAGTTTGAGCGTGTGAGCCATCTCTCCACTGTGAGAGAGATCTGGGCTACCCTTCAGGCACCCCATGAAGGGACAGCTCAGGTCAAGGCTCGGCTCTATCAGACCTACCGGCGTGAATATGAGAACTTCACACAAAAGCCGGGTGAATCTGTTGAAGCGTTGTTTGGTTGTTTTCAATCGATCATAAACAAGCTTCGGGACAACAAGGCTGAGGGTGTTCAATTAGTCTCAGATCATGAGCAGGCGCTCAAGGTTCTCCATACTTGGACCCTAAGATCTGGGAGATCAAGGTATCCTCTATCATTGATAGCACATCTTATGATACCTCGACCATTTTTGAGTTGTTTAGCAAGCCGAAGGCCACTGAGGTTGATACCAGTTGAGATCAAATCTCACTAGCTCTGGATCAAAGTCCCTGGCCCTTGCTACACCATCTACTGACCCTTCTTCTGTGAGCTGTGCTGGGTTCTCTTTGATGTCTATCACTGAGGACCAGCTTGAGTCTTTTGGAGATGATGATTTGTGTCTTTTTAACAACCGGGTGCGTCGTGTTTATGACAAAAGAATGTTCAAACGACACGGCACGAAATCCGGGTGCTTTGAGTGTGGTGACCCAGGACACTTCATCGCTGACTGCCCTAAGCGCAATGGCCACAAGAAGGGCACCGGTGGTGGCTTCCAAGACTCCGGCAAGCACGATAACTCCTCCTTCAACAAGGGCAAGCCAAAAACAAGGTTCTTCAGAAAGGCCCTGAAGGACTACCTGCGTGAGAACAAGAAGCGCGACAAGGCCTTCTTCACCGAGATGGAGAAGAGCTACTCCAAGCGGTCCACGACTTTTTCCTCTTCATCGAGCTCAAGCGATGAGGAGATCGTCATCAGGAAGGGGAAGGACAAGGACGATACGGCAGGTCTTTGCTTCATGGCCTTCGGGGACAGACCGAAGAGCCGCTCACATCAGCGCCGAAGATCCTGCAAGAGCTTCTACTCAATGGCTCTTGGGGATAAGGAAGAGAAGGGCTCCTGCGATGACTCCGACGACGACGACAACGAAAAGGTATCATCTTATGAACGCGAAATCGTTGATTTACTTGAAAGCAATCGTCAGGAGTTAAAATATCGGGAAAAACTACTTAGGGGGGCTAAGAAGAGGATAGATGAGTTAGAGAGTGAGCTTGCCATGGCCAACGACATAATTGAGAGTCTATCTTCTTCCCCTTGCTTGGGTGATAGCAGTGAGTGCCCAAAGTGTGAGGTGCTTCTGTGTGACCTGTCGACTCTGAAGTCTAGGTACACAGAAAGGGTTGATGAGAGGGATGCTTTGGCCACTGAGCTTGAAAGTGCTCAGCTGGAGCTGAAAGATGCTCAAGCCACTGTCGTCGTACCCTGTGCTGATTGCCCATCTCATCTAGCTGAGCTGAAAGCCAAGGGCAGTGAGCATTTGGGGGATTTGGAGAGAGCTAGAGCTGAGCTGGTGCAGACTAGGCTAGAGCTTGAGACACTGTCAGTTCCACCCATTGTCTGTGAGAACTGCTTGTCTCTTAGACTGGAGTTGATTAAGCTGAAAGCCGAAAAGTCTGTCCAAGTAGATAGCGGGTGTGAGACCTGCTTGTCTCAGGTGGAGGTTCTAGCTTCCTTGAGGGAGGAGCTAGCTGATTCTCAGAATGAGAACCTTTACCTCCGTTCTATCCTTAGTTGGATCAGTACCAGAGAGCCACAACTCGGCATGATGATCCAGTAGTTTAAGAGGCAGGATGGGTTTGGGGTAGGTTACACCTACACCAAGGCTGACTTTGAGAGTGCTATTAGCCGGGCAGTGGAGTGGAGTAAAATGACTCCTGAGCAGAGATACCCCAAGACTCACTCCACTGAGTCTTTCCAGGCTAGTCAGCCCAAGGATGGAGTAATCCAAGAATAGCCCAAAGCTACACCCAAGAAGCCCATCTGGTTTCCAAAGCCCAAACACCTCCACAGTTCTCTTGACTCTCTTCCTGGACCCTCTCAACCCAAGAACACTACACCAAACACCACTAAGCCCAAGAACCCCAAGCCTCAACCACATCCCAAGAAGCCCACCTACCATTGTGGGTATTGTCAGAGAGAAGGGCATCTTGTGGAGTTTTGCTTCAGAAGGAAGCGGGTTGAGAGAGCAGAGAGAGCTTGTGGTGGTCAGGAGCAGTTCTATCAGCAGGGTAGTAGACTGTGTGTTCCTCAACGCAGGGAGAGGTTGGAGGCCAGGCCACGTCGTGTAGGTGGTGGTAGAGGAGACGACTTTCATGCCCGTGCTCCAGATGGTGGTGTCCGTTCCGGTAGAGCTCCATGCCATTTTGGCTACGGTCCTGGACCTCGTGGCCGAGGCTTTAGGCAGAACCAAGGACCGCGCTTTGAGCCGCGTTTTGGTCCAAACTCGTTGGATGGTTTTTGCTTTCCATCTTTTGAGAAGATGGCTCGACACTGGTTTAGTTCTTTTGCTAAACCTGGTGCTGGACCATTTGCTCCCCCTTACAACCACTGATTGTGTAGGATCGGGGACTGGAGGATGTTTGGATCATGGACTCGGGATGTTCTCGCCACATGACGGGACATCGCAGATGGTTCTCCAGTCTCACTCCCCCGAGCTCCAAAGAATACATCACTTTCGGGAATAGTGGTCAAGGGAAGGTAAGTGGTATCGGCTCAATTCGCATTTCAGACCATTTCTCTTTGAATAATGTTGCCTTGGTTGGAAATTTGAACTTTAATTTGATTTCTGTTTCGCAACTTCTTGAGGATGGTTTGGAGGTGCGTTTTAAGAAGGGCAATTCTTCTGTGTTTGATTCTAGAGGGTCTTTGATTTGCCAGATCTTACCATTCGGTAAAGTTTTTTGAATTGACTTCTCTAGTTCTTTTGGCCCTTCTCGCTGTTTGATTGTTGGATCTTCTTCTGAGCTCTGGAAGTGGCATAGGAGGTTAGGTCATTTGAGTTTTGATCTGCTAGTCAGGTTAAGCTATGTGGACCTCATCCGAGGATTGCCCAAGCTTAAAATGGAGAAAGATCTAGTTTGTCATCCCTGTCGTCATGGGAAAATGGTTGCCGCTTCTCACTCACCTATGACTTAGGTGATGACTTCGTATCCGGGCGAGTTGTTACATATGGACACTGCCGGTCCAGCTCGGGTACGCTCAGTCGGTGGGAAGTGGTACGCACTTGTGATTGTTGACGACTTTTCTCGATTCTTGTGGGTTTTCTTTTTGGAGTCTAAGGATGAAACTTTTCATTTTGTTCATGACCTGATTTTAAAGCTGAAGAATGAGAACAATGGTCGGATGCGAGCAATTCGCTCCGACAACAGCTCTGAGTTCAAGAATTCTCAGTTCGTCAGCTTCTGTAGTGATCAGGGTCTTGACCATCAGTTTTCTGCTCCATACACTCCCCCACAAAATGGTGTTGTGGAACGAAAGAACAGCACGCTAGTCGAGATGGCCAGGACGATGCTCGATGAGCACAGGACTCCTAGGCGTTTTTGGGCTGAAGCCATGAACATGGCTTGCTATTTGGCCAACCGCATTTTTCTTAGAGCTTACCTAGGTAAGACCTCATACGAGTTGCGGTTTGGCAGACAGCCCAAGGTGAGCCACTTGCGAGCATTTGGGTGCAAGTGATTTGTGCTCAAGAAGGGAGGGCATTTGGACAAGTTTGAGTCACGTTGCTGGGACGGAGTTTTTCTTGGCTATGCTTTGCATTCTCGAGGCTTCCGTGGTTGGAACCTCGACTCCCAGCAGCTTGTAGAGACTTGTGAGGTTTCATTTGATGAGTCATTGCCTTCTTTGACTCCTTATTTTGAGCTTACTGGTGATGGTGAGCTCGGAGAGTCCATCTTCAAGAAAGATGAGGATACTCCAGCTGCTGATGAGGGTGGGCCTTCTGCACCTCCTGCAGAGCCCACACCTTCTGAGACTTCAACTGAGGACGAGGGCGGACCTCTGATCACTTCTTCCACTTCGATCGAGCCCCCTCAGTTGAGTCTAGAGGTGCTAGCCGTTGACTCCGGTGAGGTGACTTTAGATCTCCAGGGATCTCGAGCAGTTCAGCGTGATCACCCCTCAGAGCTCATCATCGGTGATTTAACTGAGAGAACCTTGTGTTCGTCTGTTGACTCTCTTGCTGTGTTTGCTGAATCTGCTTTTGTTGCATCTTTTGAGCCCAAAGACATTTCTCATGCTCTTTCTGATTCAAATTGGATTAATGCCATGCAAGAAGAGCTTGAGAATTTTGTCCGCAATCGGGTTTAGACACTAGTTGAGCTGCCACCAGGATGCAACCCCATAGGCACAAAGTGGGTGTTCAAAAACAAGCAAGGTGAAGATGGGGTTGTGGTGCGCAACAAAGCTCGACTAGTTGCCCAGGGTTTTTGCCAGAAGGAGGGTATTGATTTTGAAGAAACTTTCGCCCCTATTGCCCGTCTTGAGTCCATTCACATTCTTTTAGCTTTTGCCGCTTCGAAGGGTTTCAAGCTTTTTCAAATGGATGTCAAGAGTGCTTTTCTGAACGGGTACATAGAGGAGGAGGTTTATGTTAGGCCGCCCCCGATTTTGAGAACCCCAAGTTTCCTCGACATGTTTTTAAGTTGCAGAAAGCTTTATACGGTCTAAAGCAAGCTCCTAGGGCTTGGTATGACCGGTTAAAGCAGTTTTTGTTGGGGAAGGGCTTTGTGATGAGTTCTGTGGATAAAACTCTCTTCTTGCTCAGAGATGCTTCAGATTTTTTAGTCACTCAGATTTACGTGGATGATATTATCTTTGGCGGTACTACTAATGATCTTGTGTCCAAGTTTTCTGAGCAGATGCACAGCGAGTTTGAGATGAGCCTCATGGGTGAGCTCAAGTACTTTCTAGGGTTCCAGATCAAGCAGACCAAGGATGGCACCTTCATCCACCAGGGTAAGTACACTCGAGACATGTTGAAGAAGTTCGACTTTGGTGGAGAGTTGAAGCCTCAGATGACCCCAATGGGCACATCTAGGGGCCTGGACAAGGACGAGAGCGGCGTCAAGGTCAATGAGAGAGAGTTTCGAGGGATGATTGGTTTGCTGCTGTACTTGACGGCGACGAGGCTAGACATACAGTTCGCCGTGGGACTATGCGCGCGCTTCCAGTCTTCACCACGTGCGTCTCATCAGCAGGCTATCAAGCGCATCTTCAGGTATCTTACCTATGCACCTGATCTTGGTCTTTACTATTCAACATCATCATCTCTTGATTTATCTGGCTTTTCGGATGCTGCTTTGGTGGGTGCTGGTTGGATCGCAAGTCGACTTCCGGTACTTGCCAGTTTCTTGGTTCGTATCTTGTGTCTTGGTCTTCTCGAAAGCAATCTGGAGTTGCTCTTTCGACCACTGAGGCTGAGTATGTAGCTGCTGCTAGCTGCTGCTCACAGTTGGTTTGGATGATTTCCACTCTGCGAGATTTTGGGTTGTTCTTTCCTACCAGAGTTCCTTTGTTTTGTGACAGCACCAGTGCTATTAGTGTAGGGAAAAACCCTTGTCTCCATTCAAAAACCAAACACATTGATGTGCGCTTTCACTTTCTGCGAGATCAATATGAGAAAGGTGTCATTGACCTTGTTCATGTTGATACCCATCATCAGTTGGCTGACATTTTCACCAAACCCCTAGATCAGTCTACTTTTGAGTGTTTACGAGGGGATTTGGGTGTTGTGTATCCTTTCTAGGATATTTTTGCGTCCGTTTTTCTTTCTTCTTTACTCTTTTCTTGAGTCTTTTTGTGTGTGTTCATATCTTGCATATTCACATATCACACTTTGAGCCTGCTTCTGTTATATGATTGAACTGCTTTACTTATTCTAGCTGGTACATGCTTCTGATTACTTGTCAATGATCATGCTTTGGTTCAGTTCACTTGATATGTCTGATATTTGTCATATGCATGGCTTTTATGCTTTAAACTTGAAAAAATGATCACCATTGCTTCTGGTAACTAGCATGTGTAGGCTGAGTGCTTTTGCTATCTGTTACATGCCTTGTAGCTAGTTCCTCACATAGATGCAGATATGCAACTTGGACATCTTTATACTTTAACATGGAAAATGTGCTATAAAAATGATAAAAATCAAAAATGAATGAAAATTCCATGCCTTTTTATGCTTGAGTTGAAAAGATCCAAGTGGGTTTGCTTTGTCGCATTACATTGTTCTGGACTGGTTACCATAGCACTTTGGTATGAATTAGGACAGTGTAGTGTATGCCAAGACCAATGTCTTAAGCTTCTGATGATCCAGTTCTGGCCTAGGCTTGACTTGGTCGGTTAGAATAAGGCTTGACATGCAAATAACCCTTGGCAAAAATGAAAAAGGAAAATGAAAAAGCCTGAACATTGAAAAGATAACAAGTTTGCTGAAGCACTTTGTTTTGAACAATGCTTATCTTGGTAGATATCAGTTTGTTTCTGCATCTCATGCTTTACTTTGCGTGTTTAACTGGAAAATGTGGTGATACTTTTGTTTGCAAAAACTGAAAAATACTTGCTAATGACTTTCTTTAGATATCATCTATTGCACTAATCATGCCATGTGTCTTAGACAGTATGACTTTTGCTATACTTGTTAGATGTTGTATTTGCAGTCAATCATATCTAAGAAGCATGCTTTCTACACTCCACTTGCACCACAGTTGCATTCATTGCATATTTTGAGGGGGAGTTGCATTTCAGAAGGAGTCTGTGTCTTTTTCGAGTGCTTGATGAGTTCACCTGTCAACAAGGGGGAGAAATTTTGGGATAAGAGTTTAAGGGGGGAGTTTTGGCTTTCTCTGGGATTTGTTTTAGGGGGAGTTTTTGTCCCGTTTGTCCTTACTCTTTTGTTATCCTTGTTGATGATTCTGAGATTGCACTCGTTTTGAGCTTTTACTTTTTGATTAACCATAATGACCGCTTTTTACTTTTGTTTGGCTTTTGGTCAATACCTTTTACTTTTTGATTAACCATAATGACCGCTTCTTGCTTTTGTTTGGCTTTTTGGTCATTAGGGTTAAACTTTTACTTTATTTTTCCTCATCTCTGTTTTCTTGTGCTTTGTTTTCGTGTCTCCACAGTTGTTCGCAGGTACTGAAGAAGGGAAGTTTTGACAATGCACTCATCAAGGGGGAGATTGATGAGCCATGCTGAATAGCGTGGGCCTCATGGCTCCAGATGTGATGAGTCATTGTCAACGATAGTCAAAGAGGACTGAAAAGAGAGAAAATCTGCTGCGTCTGGGCCGCGTGTGACTCAAGTACACGGGCAGCGAGCGATTGTCGGGCAGAGGGGCCGCGAAGTAGGGCTGGCCCAATCCGGGTACATGGGCAAGGAGCAGCAGAGGATCCACTAAGCTGTTGACTAGGATTGACTCAGGTACACGGGCGACGAGCGATTGCCGGGCTGAGAGAGCTGCGGAGTCGGGCCGGCCCAATCCGGGTACCTGGTGCAAAGCTGATGGACGCTTTGTCAGTTTCGGCGCAAAACTGATGACCGCTGATCTTGTATCGGACTGTCCAGAAGAGAAGTCGTAGTCGCTACGAAAGCTTAGCTTCCGGATAAGTCATCTGTAAATAGGAGTTTACTATTTTGTCCCTAGGCCCACAGTCAGTCAGTCGAGTCTGTAAAAATATCCTAAGGGCAGCTTAGTCTTTTCCTTTTATTTTAGCGTCTGTAAAACCCTAAGGGGCTGGCGGAATATTCCTAGCTTTTGGGCAGCCTATAAATAGGGCCCCAATCTCTAGGGTTAGGTTACCCTTTTCAAGAAATCACTTTTTAATCAAGGATTGGGTCTCTTTGTGTTCACTGTTTACCTTGTCTCTCTCCCTGTTGCGCCGCCGCAGTGTTCATCTATTCATCTGAACCTGTGAGTTTTGATTCACTTTGGTTCTTTTTTTTCTGCGTGTTGTGATTCTTGTGTGCTGTGATTTGATGTGTCTTGCATCGTGTTGCGCACCCAGATTTGTGGTTCTGTACGTGTTTTTCTTCTTTGGAAGCTCCTGTTCTTCGGCTGAGAAGTACTACTTCTTGTGTGCTCCTGTAGCTGCAAGTAGTACTATTTTCCTGTAGCTACAGTGTGCTAGTTCTCTAGCCTTGCTTTTCCGGACATGGCTTTTTGATCGAGAAAGTAGTATATTACTTGTCTCTGGGTGTTTCTGGCGAAGCCCTATACTCTGTTCGAAGTCCTTCTGTCTGGTGAAGCAGGCTTCGAACTTGATTCGTTTCTCAACCGAGGTTTGCTGCAAGGCTTCTCATTGTTACTTAACAACTGTTCTCTGCTATGCTTCGAAGTTCGCGAAGTAGTACTCCGATTCGAACACTTTGGTCAGTCAACTTCGTAGTTGATACTTCGGCACTTTTGCGAAGCATACTTCGACATGTTTCGAAGTTACCTTCGAAGCATGTCTTTCTGATCGACTTCGTTTGGAGTGTGTTTTCTGAGAAGTTCTTCTGTTGTCATTTTTGTGGATCTTAGTTTGTGAGTTCGAAGCTTGTCTTCCGAAGTTGGTCTGTGGTTCGAAGGTTACCACTTCGGTAGTCATACTTCGATCAAGCTAGCTTCGAAGGTAGAGTTGTAGGCTTCGATTTGGTCTTGTTTCTGTGTGTTTGGCTTCGCTTCTCTTTCGAAGGTTGCTTTTCTGCAAACTTTGTTCGAAGTTGTCTGATCGGAGTATAGACTTCGAAGTACTCTGTTCGAAGCAGGCTTCGATACTTTCATACTTCGCACCGAAGCATACTTCGCATTCTGCCACACTCGAACTAGGCTAGATTCCACAAACCTCCAGCACTTCAACGATAGACTTCACCGGACTTCGACATTGTACTTCGAAGCAGGCTTCGACACTGCGAAGCAGGCTTCGACACTACGAAGCAGGCTTCGCCAAGTATCGAACATGAGACAAATTTTGAACAGTAACTTCTCATCTCATTCTATGTGCACTTAGATTATTTTGCTAAGAAGTTTGATCTGCCATGGTTTGAATATTTTGTTTATCTGCCTATTAGCACTGTATTTGTGTTTCTCTGTCTAGGACACCGGTCGTTTCTAGGCTAGATACTTTTAGGCCTTGGTGATCTGTTTTGCTGCTTAGTCTCTTGAGGTGCGTTGGGTGTAGGGAACAGGCCATTGATTCGAAGGAATTTTTAGGCGCCCATTCACCCCCCTCTGGTCGCTACTTTCGGTCCTACAAGTGGTACTGCGAAGCTTCTTCAAAAAGCTTCGCTTATATTATGGGATGAAGTCTCCATGACAAAAAGACAGGCAATAGAGGCGTTGGACAAGACCATGAGGGACATAATGGAAAAGCCCAATCTACCATTTGGAGGAAAGACAATGGTTTTTGGAGGTGACTTCAGACAAGTTCTTCCAGTTATACGAAAGGGGAGTAGGGCTCAAATTGTAAGTGCAACCTTGCGCAGATCTTACCTATGGGATAACATGCATCAGTTGAGACTTGTCCATAACATGAGAGCTCGATCAGATATATGGTTTACAGACTACCTGCTACGAATTGGCAATGGCATTGAAGAGACCGTCGATGATGACTATGTAAATTTACCCGACGAAATATGTGTAACCTATACTAGTGCGGAATCAAACATTGATGGTCTTATTGACATGGTATTTCCAATGTTAGGTGCAAACATGACTGATGCAGACTACATCACATCTCGAGCTATTTTAGCAACGAGGAATGAGTTCGTTGATGCAATAAACATGAAGTTGATCGAACGTTTTCCTAGTGACGAGATGATCTATCACAGTCATGGTCGAGCAGTCGATGATCAATGCAACCATTATCCACCTGAGTTCTTGAATTCATTAACACCAAATGGGTTACCTCCACATATATTAAAACTCAAGGTTAATTGTCCTGTGATTTTGCTCAAAAATCTTGACCTAGTCAATGGTCTGTGTAATGGGACTAGGTTGATAATCCGAGCATTTCAAAGGAATACTATTGATGCGGAAATTGTATTGGGACAACATGCTGGTGAGAGAGTATTCCTTCCACGCATACCCTTGTGCCTCTCCTATGATGAAATGTTCCCCTTCAAGTTTAAGAGGAATCAATTTCCTGTTAGGGTGAGTTTTGCAATGACAATTAATAAAGCACAAGGTCAAACAATACCACATGTTGGAATATACCTCCTGAACCCGGTGTTCTCTCATGGACAATTATATGTAGCTCTGTCACGGTCGACTTCTCATAACAATATTAAAATACTCGCTGCCCCGGAAAAAATAGGGCTATCATATCAACAAGCACACTAACGAAGAATATCGTCTACAAGGAAGTGCTCACTGAGTAGATAAAAGATGTGATCACTGTATAGCATCTTTTATAATTTCATGTCGGATCTGTAATTGTAAATATGCAATGACATTTTATATATATAGAAAGGATGTCTCTATTATTGTTTTGAACGATAATATATAGCTTCGTTTCTTATTATCGTAATCTTACTAAACATGTATAGTATTTTTTACAATTTCATGTCGGATTTGTAATTGTAAATATGCAATGAAACATTATATAGAAACTGATGTCTCTATTATTGTTTATAACGATAATATATAACTTTGTTTCTTATTATCGCAATCTTACTAAACATGTGTTCAACAAATTATAAATCCGTTGCAACGCACGTGCACCTTACTAGTAGTATCAAAAGTGGTTCAATTCTAATCAGTCATTGAGTTTGCAAAGTTTCAATTGAAAAGATGTGGTTCAAGTAAGAATACCAAAACATAAGTTTCTAATTTTAGAAAGTTTGTTCTGTGATCTAAAAGTTGTCTCAGCAAAACATCAATTTTCATCTAGTTCATGAGTATTGGCTGTGATAAATTAGTTTATTCTACTCAGTGAACAAATGCACTGTCAAGATTTCAAAACTACTGAACTCTATTTCTGAATCAGTTTTATCCTCTGAAATAACTTGCCTGTTTGAGATTGAATTATAACTGAAAATACTGTGCAGGTTCTGAAATTCAATTTTTGGTTCAGATTGTAGGTTGAGCTCACACTTGATTACATTGAAAGTTCATTCAGATATTTCATGTTGTTTATTTCTGAGGTCTTGATCAGCAATAGATATCAGATAGCAAGTGTTAGTTATAGTTTGTGGTCTGATCTCTTAGAGCTTAATTGGTAGTTGCATGAGTGTCAAGTTCAAGTGTAAATCAAGTTGTGTGAATTGGGAAAGATACTATTGCCCTGATTTGTTTTGATAGGTTTAAATTTGAAATCTGAATTTTTGGAGGCACGTTGGGTGATTTGAACTGGCCATCACATTTGCGAAAAAGTGTCGAGGCACCTATTCACCCCCTCTAGTCGCAATTCTGATCCCACAAAAGCTCACAGAATCTTCAATGCTTCAAATCTTTACTTCCCATATGCTACGATCAAGAGCATAGAGAAGTTTGATCGCCCTGTCATGATCAGAGTAAGCTAGCGTCCCAGTGGAGCGCAAGTTACTAATAATTCCATCAAAATGTGCAAACATGGCATCTACAGATTCGCCGGGGCCTTGCACAAACATTTGGTATTCTTGATTATAAGTGCTCTGCCTCCTAGCCTTAATCGTAGAAGTGCCCTCATGAAATGTTCTCAAAGTCGTCTAGATCTCACGTGTAGTTCTAAGGTGCTGGTTCCTGTCAAACTCATTGCGACTCAGACTGATGAACAATATGTTTCTAGCCTTGCTATTACATTCGTACTGTGACTTCTCAGTCTCTAAGGTACGAGTTTCAGGGATCACATATTGGGAATCAACAATGTCCCAAATTGCACTTCCTTGGCTCAGTAAATAAGTTTCCATGCGCACCTTCCAATAAGCGTAATCTCGACCATCGAACATGAGAATCTTAGTGTTCTTGTCCATGTCGCCACAAGGATCACAAACCGGTTAAGGTCAACTGGTGATCTAACCGGCTCTGATACCAATTGTGGGATCGAAATGGTGACTAGAGGGGGGTGAATAGGCGTCTCGACACTTTCTCGTGAATGTGATGGCATGTTCAGATTTCCCAACACTCCTCTAAAAATTCAGATTTCAAATTTAAACCAACCAAAACGAATCAGAGCAATAACATCTTTACCAATTCACAAAACTTGATTAACACTTGAACTTGACACTCATGAAACAACAAATTTTGCTCTAAGAGATCAGACCAAAAGACAATAAGAAACACTTGCTATTTGATATCTATTGCTGATCAAGAACTTAGAAATAAACAACTTGAAACATCTAAATAAACTTGCAATGTGTATTCAAGAATATGCACAACCTATAGACAAAAACTGAAAATGAATTCCTGAGATTTGCAAACAAAAGTTGCTTTTGTAGCCGTATAGCAAACGCTTCCTTGCTGTAGCAAATCCAGGCAAAAACACCTCCCTCGCTGTAGCAAATCCAGGCAAGACACAACCTCTGTAGCTCATCCAAAACAACTAGAAACAAAGCCAAAGTCCTCTCGGTTGAGAAACAAATGAAACAGCAGTATCTGAAATCTATTTTTTGTTTTTGTTCATCAAGCTTTTTCTCACCTTCAAGTACTCAAACAGAAAAACTACTACTCAGTATTCAACACAAATTGATGAAAGAACTGGCTGAAATAGAGAGTATATAGAATTGGCAATTGAACTAGTTGCTCTCACTTTTGATTTAGATACATGAATTCATTCTCACACATAGATGCATTAATTTCCAACCAATTCCTTTTTCAGTCAGCACTAGTGCTCAGCTGAGAGTGCTTTAGAACAATTACTAAGATGCAGTCCTAGAACTTTTAGTGTAAACAGAATAACCAATCCAATCCAGTTCAAGTTCTAGCTTCTAATGATCAGTTCAAAATTCAGATTGGGTCAATTGAGAATACAACAAAAGAAAACAGATAATAGTAATCACTGTAGCAGATCATACATAAAAAATAATGAATTAACTGAAACAACTTCATTCAAGAAACTGAATAATCTGATCGAACCTCAATAACAGACTGATTTCAGAGCAAAACTACTGCTGAAACTCCTTTTCTAGCAAATTAAGATAGTAAACTACTCAATGTAAAAATACTGAATGAAACATCTGAAAACTGTAAAAAGTAATGACTGGGCAGAGAGATACATTTCAGCAATTCAGGCAACCTTAATGGCCAACAAAAGAGATTCAGAGAAAACACTATTGATGACCTATGCAGAATATTCTCACAAGAAATACTCTGGAGAATTCAACTTAGTAGACCAAAAAAAGGATAAACAGTGGTAAAATTTCATCTACTGTTTTGAAATATAACTGAAAACTCACTCACTCATATGGCATAGATCCAATCAAATCTGAAGAAAATTTAAATCAAAATTGTGCTGAAAACTACTATGGAGTTGGTGTACTCAAATTAACAAAACACTTCAGAACTACTTTCTTGGTATTAGACCTGAACATAGTGCCTCTCATGAGAAGAAACAGCAACTTCAATCCTGAACTTGGATGTGAAGAACAAAACCAAACAGACTCAGTTCATGCATAAAACAGTAATCAAAAAAATTGAAGAAAGTCTTGACAACAACTTTCAGAGAATAATCTACAGCATATGTAATTCAACTTGTAGAGTATTCATAGAAATGCAATAGACTAACACAAATGTATATTCATTAGAAGATAAGAACTACCCAGTAAAAAATCAGAAGGAAAATCAGTACACTTTGTAGAATCGTAAGCAGTAATGATAGAAAAGAACTAATTCTCAATCTCAGCAAAAAGGTTCATGGAATACCTCTGAATCGCTTCAAGAAATTGCAGTTTGGAGTTTCTGGAGTATGACTGCAACGCATCTTCTCTGTAGCTCGCCAAGGATCAATCCCGAGAAGCAATCAGCCACAAAATCGAAACGATTTAGAACAAGCAGCAGCGCACAGACTGGAAATCGCAAATTATGATCTACAGTATCGACAATCCTGTAGCGCGTAAAGGAATCCCCAAACGAAATTTTCTCAAGTAATTTGATTATCTGCCCCTCTTTTCTTGAACAGCAAACCTAGGGATACAAGCCCTTAAATAGGGATATTCTAGATGAAACTTTTGTAAAAAGACCCTTGGGCAATTTCAGAATAGCATATCCTGAAAATTACCCCTACTTGACTCAAAAGAAAAAATACAATACGACTCAACTTTTTAATATATTTTCAGAACTTGACAATTCTAAAAACATACCAAAAGTTTACACTATTAAAATGGAATACTCGAACTAAAACTAAAATCCTATTTATTGTATTAAAAAACTTTTAGTAAATCGACGGTTTTCAGCAAAAAGCGACAAAGACTCCCCTGATCGTCGACGACCGTCATCATTCCGCGAACTCGACTGCCAGCAAGTCCCTCCCGCTCTCAATCCCTCGAGCCACCTTGTCACTGTAACTGGCTTCTCTTTCGCTGACTCGATCGACACTTCATCTTGATCAACCTTTAACTCACGTCCTGCTTGATCTCTATGTGTACATCCGAGTCCACTCTCGACTTCGACTGACACCCTCGACCATCTGGCATTAGACTCCCCATCTAACCCTGATCCCTTGCCATCGACAGTTGATGAGTAACTCAAGCTTGCACACACGAGACAAACACAGACACACACATATCCAGACATTCAGACACAGAATCACGACAAACACCTTGTCAATCACTCATCATAACCATGAACCATAGTGACAAACCTCACTATGTTCCTCATATCCAATACGGAGGCTTGAGATAGTTCGCTTCACAAACTCTTTGTTTGTTAGTTCTTAATCTTAGAGAACCTGTTAGCGTAATATTTTATGCCAACAGTTGGTGTCATCCATGGGGAACTTAGTCCAAAAACTTCGTTCTCTACCAACTTTCTAGAGCCATGCCTCCTAAATGGAGCTCAGGTGGTAGTCCCCTTCAGAGGTCCCCTCAGACCTCTAGAGTGAGATCTTTGAATATGGTTGAGGTTGGAGGACCTTCTGTAGTTCCCCCACCTCAGACCCCCAAAGTGAATATTCTTCCTCGAGCGTATGAAGCCCCTTCAGGGACTCCGTCTATGATTCGAACCGACAGAGCTTCTCCTGTAGCTCCGACTGTACTCTGAACTGACCTATTCAGTTCTCAAGACTCGGAAGCTCTTCCGGAAGAAATGAAGATAGCCTTGACGACGTGGCAACCCAAATGGCCAGTATTCAAGCCGAAGTGACAATGTGGAAGCAGGAAGCTGCAGATAGGCTTCGTCCCCAAGCTACCCCTGTCATCTCAGAGGTGCCTCAAGACGATGACCCTCCTTTTTATCCCGAAGCCCCCGAGAATGCTTCCTTTGATAGTGAGTCTCCGTTGCACCCCGATTTACAAAAGGTGTGCTTCAACCCCAAGTTCAAAACTTCGAAGCTCTATAAGTACTCCGGGGAAGAAGATCCAGGGGAGTTCTCTCGTTCGTATGCTTTAGCGATTGAAGCCAGTGGAGGGGTTCAGGATACAATGGCCAAATGCTTCTCCCTTGCGCTTAAAGGAGTTGCTTTGCGTTGGTTCTGGTCTTTGAAGCCAGGATCAATTAAATCCTAGGAGCAATTAAGAAAAAAATTCATAAGTAACTTCCAGGGTACTTTTGTGCCCCCTATGTCTACTGGGAGTCTCTTTTAGGTGAAGCAGCAACCGGGAGAAACTTTGAGGTAGTTCTTTAAGCGCTTCGCTCATACGAAGTCGCAGATAAGAGGACTGTCTGCATCCCCCGTGGTCGATGCAGCCCGAGAAGGAGTAACCCATGCAGGCCTCCTCGTCAAGCTTCACCGAAAGCATATATCCTCCGTAGCACAATTGATGGCTTATTTTGAGGAGAATGCTAGGTCGGAGGAAGGATGGCTTCGAAGAACAACCTCATCTTTGCCAATTGTCCAAGAAGTTAAGCTCGAAGTGAAAAAATTGACACCATCGCAAGGGCCCAACTTCGACAACCAGCATGACAGGCATCGAGGGCAGAAGCATCCACGCTCCGAAGTCCTGAACATTGCTTCTTCTCCGCAAAAATTTTCCCCTAAGAGTCCACAAGCTTCAGGAAACAAAGTCAGTGGCTGGAGGCCGCCAAGGAAGCCGGCTGGCAAGGTCCAGGCCATTTTCTACTGTGTTCATGGCGAAAACCAAAGTCATGCTACCGATGCATGCAAGTCTATACTAGCTTTAAGAAGCGAGTACCTCGAAAGGAGCTCTAGTCGAGGCACTACTGACCGACCCCCCCCCCCCCGAGGCACGTCCGGAGCCTATGCAGGTTGTCGCACGTGTAGACAACTTCGACCCCCCAAGGCAAACTTTGGTGGCCAGTGTTATGCCACCTCCGAAGCAAGAGGATGCTCAAGATCGAGGCAAAAGAGTAGTCCTTCCTATCTCTAGAGGAGGAACTCTAGGCAGCATGTCAAAAAGACAACGGAGAGAGTATGTTCGGGAAGTAGGTCATATTGGAACCTCTTCGTCGGCAGCTGCAATGCCCGAATGGTCCCATGTGCCTATATCTTTCTCTGCAGCTGACGCAGCAGGTATAAAATTCCCCCATGCGGATCCCCTTGTCATCATTGTCGATATTGCAGGAACAGAAGTTCGGAGAGTACTGGTCGATGGCGGAAGTTCTACGGATATTATATTTGTTCAAGCCTTCGATCAGCTCTACATCCCCCGGAAGCATCTCCTCCCGCAGCTCATCCCCATCAAGGCTTCGCAGGACCTCCTCTTGATGCCCTCGGCCAAATAGGTCTTGAGGTTGCCTTCGAAGAGGTGCTCTTGGCAAGGACGGAGTAAGTAATTTTCGATGTTGTAGATGCCCCTTACACTTATAATGTCATCTTCGGAAGGGGCATGTTAAATCAATTTGGAGTTGTGGTGCACCATAATTATTTATGCATGAAGATGCCCACACAAGCAGGAGTGCTTACTGTCTTCGGTGATCAAGCCACTGCGCGAAGGGCAGAATATGGCCATGGCCCACCTCTTGATCCAAGACAAGTGAATAATGTGCAAGGCAATTCGGAGGATATCCCTGCATCAAGCGAATCTTTGAAGATATCCTTTCCAAGTCCAAGTCCCGAAGGAGAAATTATAACGAAGATTATTGTAAAGGAAGGTAAAGACTATCCCTTTAAGTTTGGCAAAGAATTGCCTTCGAAAATCGCTACTTCATTGGAAGAAGTAGTTAGAGAGAATTTGAATGTCTTTGCTTGGTCTGATGCAGACATTTTGGGAGTTAGCCAAAATATTATTGAGCACAGTTTGCTTGTGAACCCAAGGGTTCGGCCTATTCGGCAGGGGCTCCAAAAATTATCAACAGAGAGGGCAAGCTTTGCTAAGGCAGAAGTGGAAAAATTGTTGAAAGCTGGAATTATCAGAGAAGTAGCTCATACGGAGTGGTTAGCCAACCCAGTCTTCGTCAAAAAGAAGGCCTCCGGGAAATGGCGCGTGTGTATTGATTTTACATCCTTGAATAAAGCATGCCCACGTGACCCTTACCCCATGCCCCGTATAGATTAATTAGTTGACTCAACTACTGGTTCAGAGTTATTGAGTTTCCTCGACGCGTATTCCGGATATCATCAAATATGGTTAAAGCGCGAAGATGAAATCAAAACAAGCTTCGTAACTCCTTCGGGAGTCTTCTGCTATGTAATAATGCCCTTCGGCTTGAGAAATGTCGGAGCAACTTTTTGAAGGTTAATTGCTAAGGCTCTAAGTCACCAAATAGGCCGTAATGTAGAAGCCTATATGGATGACATTGTAATAAAGAGTGCTTTAAAGCACCAGCATAGTCTAGACTTAGCAGAAACATTTGAGAGCCTCCGAGCATGTGGAGTCTGCCTCAACCCCGAAAAATGTATCTTTAGGGCTTAAGCTAGAAAATTGTTAGGATATCTAGTTTCGAGCAGGGGGATCGAAGCTAGCCAAACTCAAATAACTGCACTGCAAAGAATGGCTCCACCGGAAAATTTAAAATAGGTACAGAAGCTTACTGGATGCCTTGCAGCACTCAACAGATTTCTAGCAAAGTCCGTAGAACAAAGCCTGCCCATATTCAAAGCATTGAAAGGGTCCAAAGATTTTGCATAGACACCGGAGTACCAAAAGAGTTTTGATGATATTAAAGATTATCTCAGCAACCTCGCAACACTCACTGTGCCCATGGCAGATGAAACCCTTCTTCTTTACCTTGCAGATACCGGCTCCGCTGTCAGTGCAGTCCTTGTTAGAGAAGTGGATTTCAATGGGAAGTTGGTACATAATCCAGTATATTTTGTATCTGAATCTTTATCCGGAGCAAAAACAAGATATTCCGAGCTCGAAAAGTTCACTTATGCTCTGGTAATGGCTTCAAGGAAACTGCGACATTATTTTTTTAGCACGTAATGTAATTGTACCAACTTCTTATCTTTTGGGAGATATGCTTCGATGTAAAGATTCTACGGGGAGGATTGGAAAATGGGTTATTGAACTAGCACCCTTCGGCATCTCCTTTGTAGCAAGGATAGCAATCAAGTCACAAGTGGTGGCAGATTTTGTAGCAGAATGGACTCTGTCTGCAATTTGGCCTTCGGAAAAATCAAGCGAAGGAATTTGGACCAGATACTCCGACAGAGCTTTTCAAGTATCTGGAGCAGGTATTGGAGAAGTGATAATTTCACCTTTAGGACAAAGAGCAATGTACTCCGCAAGGCTCAATTTTAAATCCACCAATAATATTGCGGAGTACGAGGGAATTTTGTTAGGACTTCGAAAGGCGCATGCTCTTGGTGCTACAAGAGTTGTTATAAAAATAGATTATCAAATTGTAGCAGGGCACGTTGATAAAAGTTTTCAAGTCAGGCATCCGCAACTTGCAAAATATCTAGAACATATCTGTAAGATCGAAGCAGCATACAAAGGGATTTCTGTCCAAAGTATACCAAGAGCTAACAATGCACAAGCTGATATCCTAGCAAAAGCTACAGTCGGAGCCACAGATATTCTAGAAGGGGCTTTTTATGAAGAGCTTACTTCACCTTTGGTGCCCCACAT
The DNA here is from genome assembly GCA_019279435.1 of Zizania palustris. Taxonomy (NCBI): domain Eukaryota; kingdom Viridiplantae; phylum Streptophyta; class Magnoliopsida; order Poales; family Poaceae; genus Zizania; species Zizania palustris. The sequence continues at coordinate 6,657,053 of JAAALK010000283.1, read as the reverse complement.
GCCTCCTACGAAGGTCCTTTGCATTCAAAACACTGATTGGCGGAGTTCGATCATGGAATTCCTGCAAGGTGAAGCAAACTTACCTGAAGGCCCGAAGCTTTCAAGATTGCAATTAAGAGTCCGGAATTATCACATTATCAACGGTATTATTTACAAGGCCGGAGTATGTTCCCCCCTACTCCGATGTATTTCTCAAACCGAAGGCAAAGATATACTCCGAGAAATTCATGAAGGCCTTTGTGGTAGCCATCTTGCCCCTCAAGCTTTGGCAGGAAAAACACTTCGCTAGGGGCTTTATTGGCCTACAATAGTAGCTGATGCGGAGGCCTTGGTCCGCACTTGCCAAGGTTGTCAATGGATGGGAAGACGAAGTCATCGTCCGCCAACATCTCTTCAAGTTATTGCTCCAGTTTGGCCCATGGCTAGATGGGGCATGGATCTCTTTGGCCCTTTTTCAATGGCAAAAGGAAGTTTAAAATTTGCGGTGGTAGCAATTGAATATTTTTCCAAGTGGGTCGAAGCAGAACCCCTCACAGCTATCAGTTCGAAAAATGTACAAAAATGTACATATGTTTGAACTAATTCTATTGTTGCAGATACTTCGTACCTAGTAGGCTGCCCGCTCCAAAGCTATGTATAGCTCCGACCCCTCAGCTTCCCCAAGAATGGAAACCAAGTCAGTCTCCCCAACTTCGTGACTAGCCCGAGCCAGAGGCTCTAGCAAAGTCTGAAGTCTAGTCCTCCACTCCAGAAAAGGATCTAGGAGGGGATCCTTGACAAGGCACTCTGGTCGTCTTCATTCGGAGAGGGGCCGGATCACAACGAGGCATCTTCGTATGCTTCCATGGATTGACCTCCCTCCATGGATTGGCCTCCATCCGTAGACTCTAACGGGGTCCACCCTAGAATAGGAGCAGGCAAAGGTGCCCCTTTACCTTTACCTTTTCGAGGACCCATCTTCATAGCCACTTCAGGAATTGGCTACGGAGACAAGACAGCCTCCGGCACAACCTCCATAGCGGGGGTCACTTTCATCAGAACCTATCCCGTGAAAACCAAAGGTATGCAATATTGCATAAATTTTGCAGGACACAAAAGAAGAAAAGAGCAGGTACTCTACTAAAGTCTACCTTCAACGTTTTGTTGCCAAACAAGCACTGGACTGCTCGGAGGATCGAACATTTGACCAAAGTCCTCTTCGTACTCCGGGCTTCGTACTGAAGGATCAGCTGCCAAAACCTCTTTGACAACTGCAGCTATCACTTCATCCGGAGGCGAGACTATGGCATCCGCAGTCTTAACTCCATCTTCTTCTGCAGCATGGGCTTCTACTTGACCAGGCAGGACGTTCTGAGTCTCTGCCTGATCTAGATTATCTCCAGTGACGGGCACCGCCACCACGCCGTCTTGAGCGGGGACTTCAGCTCCCATCCATGATTCCTCATCCCCTGTTAGGAGGGATTCGAACTCCCTTCCCATTTCTATGTTTGCTTCATCTTCACATGACTCTAAAGACGAAGTGGGGGATTTAGAAGGAGCAAGGGCCTTCGGTTTCTGGGCCACCTTCTTCACAGGTGTCTTGGCACGCGCTGAAGTCCCTGCTTCGGCCTTCCTCTTCTTAGGAGCTTGCTCATAGATGTCCCCATCCGGAAGAGGGGGATTCAACTCCGAGTACACTCCATACTCGGTTAAAACGCTCCCAACTGCTAACCAACTTCACCCTCCACTCCTTTTCGGCGAGCATAGGAGCCCCGAGGATCTTCTCTGAAGTCTAGACAATTTGCTCTGGAGTGACGGTGGCATGTGGAGCTAAAAGATAAGATTTCTTATCAGTTAAATCATTTTTTTAAAACCAATACTATATGTAAAACATTTTGCAAGGCATTCGAGGTTACCTGCAGCACTTGAAGAGATCTCTCGGAGTCCACCCTTTGGGTTCTCTTCGAAGTTTATTGGCCAACTAGCCATCAAAGGAGGAATTTGAAGTCAATAAACTCCTCTGCTAAGTCTCGCATGCTCATGCGATGGCTTATGGCTTGCAATAGTCCCAGATGAGCTTCGAGCTGACCTTGGTCCGGATGGACCTCTGCTTCCCTCCGGTAAAAGATATCTTAGAGAGGACCACCCAAGGCATTGTCCGCTCCTACTTCGGTATAGAACTAGTGAAGGACCCAATCTGTGTACCATCTGGCGTTGATAGCCTTCGCTGGAAACCGAGTTTGATATTCATCTCGAAGCTGGAAGTTGATGCTGCCAAAAGCAAACACCATCTTTTCTCCTCTAGTTCCTTGGTAAGTCTTCGGCTGGCAGGAGGCTTTGTGAAGTGCTGCGAAGATCTCAGCTCTCCCCTTGCAACCTTCAGCTCGCATCGCCCATTCGAAGATAGCCAAGCGTGCAATTGCATTGGGCGACAGTTGAGGAAGAGTAATATGAAACAATCTCAGTACCTCAGATATAAAATCCATAGCCGGAAGCCCTAATCTAGCCGGACGAGGATTGCCCGAAGGAGCCGCTGCTGCTGCCACCATCGCTTGTTGTCTGGCCAATGTCGAAGTAGGAATGTGAGCTTTGTGGCTAGTTTTCGCCATGAGAGAAGGTGGAGCTCGAGTTCGGCTTTAGGAAGTAGAAAAGGGGAAAATGCGGGAGAAGTTGGTAAAGTATCCAAAACACACCTTCACCCTCCTATTTATAGTGTGTATTCGCAGGCTCAGTACCGTTCATATTTGCCTTTCCGTCTTCTTTACCGTTACAATTTATCATGACTCTTCGAGAGAATTCATGTCTCCAGAAATAAAGCGGCGGTGTAACTCTCTTTGAGAAAAGGAGTAACGGCTATTTCTGTGAGTCTAACGGTTATTTCAGCTTCGCAATGATTTGTTTTCGAATCTATTTCGATGGGTATCTCCGCATAAAAGCTGGTTCGAAGATTGCGAATCTCGGAATACTTCAAAGAATGGTAAATTTCACTAAGTCCCTGAGCATGAAAATATTTCTTGCGTATACTGCTCTTCTTGCCATACAACTTATTCGGAGAAGCGTATTCGAGGGGCTACTATTGGGGGAAAATACTTCATCCCCTTGATCTTCAAGATTACAAGACAAAGACAACTCATGAGCTCAGAGTCCAAGACTTGTCTCCCCACTGACGTAGGGTTAAAGTCGGAGGGTCTGCCTAGACTCCAGTTCGAAGATACACTTCAAAGACTCCCTCTCCGTAGTGGAAAACTGCCAGCAAGGATAGAAGACTTATCTTCTTTCTAATTAAATTAGTCTTTTACCATTTTAGCCCTATTAGGGGTACCGAAATAGTTTCCACTATATCGGTTGTAACTGAGGGGTAAAAAGGTATTTTCCTTAAAGCTTTTACCTATAAATACCCCCATTCTCAGCCTGTAATAGGCATCAAATACTCAGATATTCAATACACAACTTTGAACTGCTTCAAGCTATTATCCAATACGGAGGTTTGAGATAGTTCGCTTCACAAACTCTTTGTTTGTTAGTTCTTAATCTTAGAGAACCTATTAGCGTAATATTTTACGCCAACATTCGAGTTGATTCTTACCACACCTTTACCTTTCACTCTACTTCTTCGATTGTTGTTGAAGGTGATTTGCCCCTTTTGCTTGGTTGTGGTGAGGCTGGAGAACCATGTTGTGTTTCTGGTCATATGGCGCGAACAACTGGAGTCCATGAACCACATGCCCTCCAAGCCTCGGTCTGTTGCCTACATGAAATGGGAAAACCTCGATCGCTCAGTGCTGGGGTGAGTGAAAGTATGACGAGGCATCTAGCACTGAGTGATACGAGCAGTAGGCATAGTAAAAGTAGACTATCTACGCACAGGAAAAATAAAATGATGCAAAGTGCGAGGTCTACCTACATGATGTGACCCAAATGCATGACGAGGTCTCCCAACCTGACGAGGCATAAAACCACTAACACGAGATCTAGCACCATATGAAACATGGTGAACACCACGAGGGGAAAAACTTCCTTGAGAAGATCGAGGAGCCTCGTAAACAGGACGTGAGTAAAACTTAGACTCATGCATACCTAGAGGTGGGTAATGCATGTCCTGGAATCTCAATGCATGAGAGCATTGCTTATCCTTGATACGACGAAAGCAAAACCCAACCAAATCACCCGCCCACTGACAGTAAGAACAATGAAACACTCTCCTAGGGGCTCTCTCATGGGTTATAGGAGCAATCCTTACAGGCTCCTTGGGTTTTATCAGAGAGTTCTTCTTGGGAGGAATTTTCTTGGCAGGAGGGATTGTTTTCTTTGGAGTTTGGGTAGGCTTTTTGGCTGATGGAGTGTCTAACTGGGCTCTTTGGGTGAGGTAAAAATAGTTTTGTTCTCACTGTCTGAAGGAATCCTCTCAAAACTCAATCCTAGAGTTAACCCTGCCCTGTCAGCACACATCTTGGTCTTGGCCAAGAGAAAATCCATCCTACCCTTTCCCTCAGTGCATTTGCTAACCACTGAAATAAGGTATTCATTTTCAGTCATAAGGTTTTTAGCTTGCCCTCTAGCAAAACTAAGTTGGTCCTTAAGGGTGATGCAGGTGGGATAAACAGTATGCACATCCTTAGAACACTCAGCACTCTCCAATCTAGCCTCTAATTCCTTAACATGCTTGTCTCTCTAATTAATGCTATCAAAAGCTGCTTCTGTGCATTCTCAAGCTCATCAACAGTTTGAGCATGCACATAACGCAACTGAGCAAGCTCACCCATGACAACAGTGCAAGATTCACATTCAGCATCATCAATTTTAGACTTAAGCATGGCATAATTAGTAGAAACAGATTCTAGCCTGAGTCTAAGGTCTTTTATATCTCTCTAGCAGCCTGAACAAGTAATCTATCCTGACCAAGAACTACTTCATTCAATTTATCTACCTTAATTGAGAGCTGGTCATAGAATAGAGGTACCTCAGATGAGTCAAGCTCATCGCCGCTGTGACTTCTATCGGCCATGAAGCAAAGGCCGGTGAAATCCCTTGCCTTCTTCTCCTCCTTTCTTGGGGACTCTTCCTCCTCATCAGAGCTCAACTCCTTAGTTGAGGAAGTGTCGATGTCGTTGAGTGTAGCAACAAATGCTCTGGAAGCGGCCTTGGCTACCCTCTTATCCACCTTGCTGCGTTTATCCTTCACAAAGGGTTTCCTCTCCTTCTTGTGGTGTTTAGGGCACTCACTCTCATCTCTACTTTTGAGCTTCGGACAATTGGCCTTGATATGAGAGGTGTCACCACACTCAAAACAACCACTAAAGTCACTTCTCCTCTGATCCCGTCTCTCATTGTGAAAACGGGTGAACCTTCTAGCAATGAGAGCAAGCTCTTCATCATACAAAGTATCCACCTGCTCCTTAGTGATGGAGACCAAGGAGAACAAAGCAAAACCACCAACAAGAACACAAGTACCAGATGTGCTTGGTTCTATAGTGGTGTCACGGCTAGAGCCAGAAACTAGTGCCAATGGTTGTGGCAAAGAGTTTCTATGCACTACAAGAGATGCCTTGGCAATCTCTGTGGACTTCAGCTTTCTAAAGAGCTCATCACAGGTCAATGTGTCATAACCTGCGGACTGCTCAATGCTGGATATCTTCACTTCTCATATGCTACAATCAAGAGCATAGAGAAGCTTGATAGCCCTATCATGATCATTGTAAGCAAGCGTCCTGTTGGACCGCAAGTTACTCACTATAGCATCAAAGCGAGAAAACATGGCATCTATAGATTCACCAGGCGCTTGCACAAACAGTTGATATTGTTGATTGTATGTGCTTTGGTGCCTAGCCTTAATCTGTGTAGAGCCCTCATGAAAAATAGTGAGTGTAGTACAAATCTCCCTAGCTGTCCTTAGGTGCTGGACCCTATCAAACTCACTCCGACTCAAACTAATGAATAGTATATTTCTACCTTTGGAGTTAGAATTATACTGATCTTTTTCTGTTTGAGTGGTGCGGGTTTCAGGGATGGAGTATTGTGAGTCCACAATCTCCCAAATTGCATTTCCTTGGCTTAGCAAGTAAGCCTCCATGCGCACCTTCCACTATGCAAAGTTTGTCCCATCAAACAGAGGTATTTTACTAACTCTGTCCATGTCGCCAAGGGCTCACAAAACCGGTTAAGGTCAACTGGTGATCTTAACCCGCTCTAATACCAATTGTTGGACCGAAAAGGGCGACCAGAGGGGGGTGAATGGGAGCTTTTAAAATTTCAGACTAAAAATAGCCTTCTGTTTTCAAAATAGTCTCCTGTGGAACAGGCTTCAAACACACCCTTCGGAGGTCTGGTTCGGAGGTATTCTAAAGCTCTGGAATCAGGCTTCGCAAAGAGTAAAAGTTCGAAGTCAAGAAGACTTCGCTCTCACCAACAAACCCCAAAACACTTCTACTAGGATAGTGCAGGCTCTGCACACTAGGTGCCTTCGAGCAGGCTTCGCTCTACACACTTCGCAGAATAAGGTCTCCCTGTGAGGACTTCGACCAGATACTCCGCACTAGCAACTGGTAATAGGTTTTGTATTTCGAAGGCCTAAATGCAAACAGAACTGATTTTGCTTAGGGAAGAAAAACAGGCTTCGATCTCAACTTCGCTCAGTGCTTCGTTAGTAATCAGAGAGGGATTGCCTCCAGTTTACACAGAGAGAACTCACACTGTGTGATACACACACATCGCACCAACAAAACACTCACACACTTCTCTAGAAAGGAAATAGAGCAAAAACTCTGGCTTGAACAGAACGAAGTGGAGCACAGAGAAATCAACACATGCAGTGCAAAATAGGGATACAAGTTCAAGCAATAAAAGAAGAACAGAATGAAAGTTTCATTGCATGAACAGGGAACACAAAAAGACTCACAGGACTGAGTACATGGGTGTGGCAGCTAGCACTAGAGTTCTAGAAATGGCTGCTCAAAGTTTACCTAGACCTAGCCAGCCTTCACTATTTATAGGCACTATTTAGCCCTGTGAATAGACTACTCTACCCCTAGGGTTTACACTATTTTTGTCTCAGCAAGACAAGGGGTACATATGGTAGTCTACTTTTCTAGAGGCTTCTTTTGTCAGCTTCGCAGAGGAGACAACATCAGCTTTTGCAGAGCCTACACTATCAGCCTTTGTAGATTTGGAGTCTTCTGAAGCCCTCTTCGCACGCGAGGTGTGCAGTAGCTTCGGTGACACACTTGACCCCGTAGGCCTTCGCTTCACCGAAGTCAGCCTTCGATACAGTGATGGTTTTGAGCCGAAGCCGTCAAAGCTCTTGAGCCTTCACACCATCACCTCTGGAGTGGACCACCACGGCTTCGCAACTATTCCCAGCTCGAACTCTGTCAGTCCATGTACTGAAGCCATGCATGGCTGAAGTACCTCAAGTTAGCCATACTCTGAAGCCCCACCTTCGGAGTACCTTCGCCACCTTTTGAACTCCCTCCATCCAAGTCCTCCGCATGAATCATATCCATAAGCACCTCTTCACAGTGTCTCAGCCCCGAGCACACTCTACGAAGACCCTTATCCGGACCATGCCTTCGATGCACCTTGACTTCCGAGACCTTCGTTAGTGTGATGCCCCGATTTACCAAATCGAAACATTATTGAATTTCCAAAGAAAAACAATAATAACAAGAGGTTCATCATGCGACAACGTACATACGGGCAAACATTTGTGGTTCGCAGACCACATTATTACATAAGTGTAAGAATAAAAGAAATTGTGAAAATAAACAGCATGACGAACGTTTTCTTCACGATCTTCTTCTTGACTGGGTCGCTACTTGTAACACCCCAAATTTTCAAAACAATAAAAATATTATTTAAATCAATTTCCTAGAATTTCTTATTTTGGAAATACCTTTAATGCTTTCCTTTGCCCTTTTTGAACTACAACATAGGTGTAGAGGCCAAACCAGGAGCTGAAAATTTTTGTGTAGGATCCTAAGGCCAAGATATATTTTTGAGAATTTTTATAAATATTTACCAACCTTAGAAGTAGCCCTAAGATTTTAATCTATTTTCTGGAATTATTTTTATTGAGAAATGTTTTGAAACAGTATCGGGCCCCTCCCCTCGCTTTCTCTCTCTCCCGACTGGCCCAGCCCACTCCCTCCCGCGCGCTCGGACTGACACCCGGGCCCTGCCTGTCAGCGAGCCCTCCTCTCTTCGCGCGCGCGCCCGACGCCTCGGCCCCACCCGTCAGCCCTCTCGCTCGCTCGCTCACGCCCGCTGGCCAGTGGCCCCCATCTGTCGGACCCGTCGTCAACCTCGCGCCACTGCCCCCCTATTGCGCCGACCGACTTTAATCCCTCGGATTCGCTCGTCGCCGGTTCCCTCCCCTCCATTATTCGCCGACATTAAAATCCCTGTATCACGACGACTGTTTCCCCTCTTAATTCCACGCGTGATCGTCCCGTTATCGCCTGCATGCGGTGAAACTGCCTCGCCGGCATTCACTCACAGTCTCCCCCAATTGCGCCCCCTCTGCCCCCGCTGGTGACCTTATTTAAACCCCCTGGTGCACCGCATTCGACCCCCAAGCTCACACGCTGCGAGAACGCACAGAACGCCCTCACTCCGAGTTTTAGCGCACTCCTACTGTTTCACCTCCAGCCACCGCTCGCCGTCGCCGGAGCCCCTCCCCGTCCTCGCCATCGCCACCATCATGACCGCAAGGACAACCCCGACCTCGGCCACCCCTTCACCGACGTCGAACCCCGCCGGAACGCCATCGCCGACGAGGAACCCGAACCCCTCCATCGTCTACCCTCGCCGCCAACCGCGCTCTATCGACCCCTCGCCTCGCCTAAGGTACCGTCGTGACCACCGTAGCGTCCTCTTTCCATTTCCAGGCTTAGCTAGGGCCGCCGTCGCTCGCCGTGGCCCCTGGCCCGCTCGCTGTCGTCAGAGAAGATGACCGGCACGGGTCGAGTACCCGTGCCGTGTCGGATTCAATCCTGACCGCACGATCGCGATCGAGCGGTGCCAGTTACACCACGTGCGCGATCTAATCCGCACCGTCGGATCTGGTCAAAGCGGTATGTTTTAATCTCGCGCGTTCATTTCCATTTAAAACCCGCACTCGATCTCGTGCGTCCACGTAGTACCCTTTCGCGTGTTTTAATCGTGGCCGTCCGTTATCACTTAACCGTCCCGCCTCGCTCTCGTGTATTGGATCTGGATCCAACGGTCAGATTGGGCTGGACCACGCGCACAGTGCACGGGTCCACCGTGGGCCTGGCTCACCGTGGACCCAAGGGGATTTAAATTTAAAAATAAATTCCAGAAAATGTTTAAAACTTGTAAAATTCATATCTGGCGCATTTGAACTCTAAAAATTGTCATTTCAATTCCAGAAATTTTATAATTTTATTCTCTACACTTTAGTTCAATAAAAACAGTATGTGACTTTGGAATTTTTCATGTTTATTTAAATAGGTATTCAAATACCCTTAGGGTAAAAATGTAAATTCAATTATTTAAATTTCATTAAAGTTTATATTTATTTTCTTTCTGTTCATATACTGAAAACCACTACATTGCCCATGAGCCTTTCATTTTAAATTAATTAGAATGTTTAAAATGTGGTTACTCACATTTAAAACTCTTTTTCAAAGAACAACACCTCATTTTAATTCCTTTTAAAATTATTTATAAAATGAATTTCAGAACCTGAACAACTTGATTTTTCTTTAAATCAAACCAACTTAAACCTATGTGCTTATTGTGTGATGTTATATTGTTTGATTGAATGTTGTCTTTTATTTTATTTATATTGGAAAGACTACGCCGCCGCCGAGGAGCCGGAATATTACCCGGAAGTTCCTCCCTCACCCTTCGCTGAACAAGGCAAGTCACCAAACCAATCTTTTGAGCATGTTGAATCCATGTTTGATTAAACTATCGCTAAAACAAATAGGTTATATATGCATTAGTCAAATGATACCCTTACAATATATTTATTTAGGATCCCCCGACCTTGATGTGCAACCCAAGCCATGCTCTCTAGCCTAAACTCCTTGTCACCATATGATAAATGTTATTAGCTAGTGTCCAATGTATTGACACGATTGCTATAGGATTAAAAATGAGTCGTAGCGATTGGTTCTACTATATGATCCCCGTTATTCTCATCTTTGGAATTCTGTCGGTGTTGGAGTTGTGGTTGTGAGTGAGTGCATGGTGGGTTCCGGGTGCAAGCTAGGGCATTGGTCGGTAGCACCCGGGGCACTATAAGGACTGGTCTGAGGGATCCGTTGCAATACACTTCCGTACTAACCACAAGTCTAATGGGTAAGTCCTAACTAAGGTATGGAGTGTTCCAAACCGAGGCCACCATTTGGAGATGGGTCAAGCAGCACCTGCGGGTGGCTTGTACCGACGTGGCGCAAAAGGGGGTGCGACGTTAGCCGGGATGCGGCCCGGCGCGCCGGCGAAACCTAGAGCGGGTGGTTATCGCTTGGAGCATTTCATGTCAAGGTTTTGGCACGAGTTCCCATGGTATGGATCATCTCGTTACACTTTGGTGTTTGGGATGAGTGCGTGCCTTGTGGGTACAGTAGTACATCTCTGATCAGAGTCATAAATCTTTTCGAAAAGCTGAGCCCACGGTCAAGGGCGGGTTGCGTGACATCCCACAGTTAGATTACTTTGAATATGTATGTGCATGATGGTTTGACATGTAAGGACTGTTGTGCGAGGATGTAAAACGTACTCCTCGAGTTAGATGATGTTGTTGATCCTCATGTTTACTTTTCCGCATGATTAAATTTGACTACACTAACTGCAATGACTGAAAATGTACTTTTCCGCACTGTTATCCATTACCCTTCCTTGTTTATTATCTTACATTATTATTTGCATTTGCGGTGGCTTGTTGAGTACTTTTTGTACTCATACCCGTTGGACCCCACAGAGGATGCCTACGATGAAGACGGTCTGGAGTAGCGACCCAGTCAAGCAAAGATCCTGAAGAAGGCGTTCGTCATGCTATTTACTTTTATTACTATTTTTATTTTTATTTCAACTCTGATGTAATAAATATGGTCTGCGCACCACGAATACTGTCGTATGTACGCTTGTCGCATGATGAACCTCTTGTAAATCGGGGCGCCACACTACTCCAGACCATCTTCCTCGTAGTAGGCAGCCTCAAAAGTGTTTGTCCAACGGGTATGAGTACAAAAAGTACTCAACAAGCCACCGAGAATGCAATAATAATGTGGGATAATAACAAAGGATGATAATGGCTAAAAGTGTGGAAAAAGTACATTTTTCAGTTGCAGCATTTAGTGTAGTCAAGTTTAATCATGCAGAAATAATAAACAAGAACAATGTAATATCATCTAACTCGAGGAGTACGTTTTCCCTCCTCGCTCAATAGTCCTTACATGCCAAGTCATCATGCAACATCCATAAAGATAAACTAAAGTAGTCACGCAGCCCGCCCTTGACCGTGGGCTCAGCTTTTCGAAAAGATTTAAACTCTAATCAGAGATGTACCACTGTACCCATAAGGCACACACTCATCCCATACACCAAAGTGCAACGAGATGACCCATACCATGGGAACTCGTGCCAAAACCTCAGCATGAAATGCTCCAATCCGATAACACTCGCTCTAGGTTTCGCCGGCGCGCCCGGCCGTATCCGGGCTAACGTCGCACCCCCTTTTGCGCCACATCAGTACAAGCCACCCGTAGGTGCCTCTTGACCCATCTCCAAGTGGTGCCTCGAGTTGGAACACTCCATACCTTAGTTAGGACTTACTCACTAGACTTGTGGTTAGTACAGAAATATATTACAACGGATCCCCCAGACCGGTCCTTATAGTGCCCCGGGTGCTACCAACCAATGCCCTAGCTTGAACCCGGAACCCACCATGCATACACACTTAACCCAAAACTCTATCACCAACTGAATTCCAGAGATAACAATAACAGGGATCATATAGTAGAATCCAAATTGCTACGACTCATTTTTAACTTGTAGCAATTGTGCCAATACATTGGACACTATCTAATAGTACTAGTAGTATGGTGACAAGGAGTTTAGGCTAGATAACATGGCTTGGGTTTGCACTTCAAGGTCAGGGATCTAAATAAATATAATGTAAGGCTTTCATTTGACTAATGCATATATAACCTATGTGTTTTAGCGATAATTTAAGAAAACTAGGTTCAATATGCTCAAAAGATTTGTTTGGTGACTTGCCTTGTTTGGTGAAGGGTGAGGGAGGAACTTCCAGGTAGTATTCCGGCTCCTTGGCGGCGTCGTAATCTTCTCGTTGCATATAATAAACATTACATCAGATAAACATTCTAAATCCACACAACAACATAAAGGTTTTGATTGAGCTAAAATACATGAAGTGAAGTCATGAACTACTCTGAAATTATTATTTAAATTTTTAAGGCAATTTTATGGAGTTAGGGATTTTTCTAAAAGAATTAAGAATTTGTCCTAAAGGGTCTTAAAATACTTTATTAAATAAAAATAGAATACCCAAAGTAAACCTACTGTTTTTATTGCATAAACATGTAGAGAATAAATATATAAATTTTCTGAAATTGAAATGGTTAAATTTGGAGTTAAAATGAGCAAGATATGAATTTTTGAAGTTTAAAACAATTTCTGGAATTTAATTTAAATCAAAAACAGTCGCCGGTCCACGGTGAACCGATTCCACCGTGAACCCGCGCACTATGCGCGTGCGCCGGGTCACGGATCATCGTTGGATCGCGATTGGGTGGCCACGGGCGAGGCGGGGCGTTAAGTGGACGCGGACGGCCACGATTAAAAGGTTGAAACGGTACGCGATGGGCGGCCTAGATTCGATGCGGGTTTTAAAAATAAGTGGATGGTCCATATTAGAACGTAACGCTTCGCCGAGATCGGACGGATCTGATTAAACCGAGCGAATGATTTAATTGCCACTGTCGGATCCAGTTCGCACGGTCGTGATTGAATTCGACATGGCATGGGTACTCTACCTGTGCCGGTCATCTTCTCTGGCGACGGTGAGGGCCTAGCGGCCACGGCGAGCGATGGCGACCGGAGCATAGTGCTAAAATAGAACTAGGGTAATGCAGTGGTCAGGATGGTACCGTTGGTGAGGCGAGAGGTCGTCGGAGCGTGGCCGACGACGAGCGGGGGTGGCTGATCGAATAGGTCATCAATCCAGGTCAGCGGGTACTTGTTCTTGATGGTCACATCGTTTAAGGCTCTATAGTCTACGCACATTCTCTTGGTCTTGTCTTTCTTCATGGCGAAGATGACCGGTGCACCCCAAGGTGAGGTACTCGGTCGGATGTACCCTTTCTATTCCAAGTCCTTAATATTGCTCTTGACTTCGGCTAGTTCATTGGCGGCCATTCGGTATGGGCGCTTGGAGATTGGGGTGGTCCCAGGGACGAGCTTGATTCTGAATTCGATGTCCGTCTTGGGAGGCATCCCTAGCAGGTCTTCCGGGAAGACATCCATGTATTCTCTGACCACAGGCACTTCCTCTAGGTCCAGCGAGTGAAGAGATACCCCGCTAGGGACACAGGTGGTCATCTGAAAGGTGACGGCTTCGCCTCTGGAACTTCTCACGGTGATGGACTTACTAGCGCAGTCTATTACTCCCTTGTGCTTCATCAACCAGTCCATCCCTAGGATGAGGTCGAGTCCGGTGCACTCGATAAGAATTGTCTCGTCCTAGAATAACACTCCTTGGATTTCTATCCTTACCCTTGGGCTGAACAGATTAGCCAGGGTCTTCTTGTCGGGGGTGGCGATCATCATGGGGACGGGCAGAGGGAGTACTTCTAAGTTATTTGTCCTCACAAAGCCTTCTGATATGAAGGAGTGTGTTGCCCTAGAATCAAACAACACTATAGCAGGTATGGAATTGGCTGTGAACATACTGAGTACGACTTCGGGGGCCTCCTGAGCTTCCTCTGCGCTGATATGGTTGACGCGGGCACGAACCGCTTGATTGGGTGCCGCGCCTTGGGGCTGCTTGGGGTGAGGACATTGGTGGGAGTAGTACCCTTCCTTGCGGCAGTTGAAGCAGACGATCGCCTTGCCGTTGCGATCCCTCATTATAGGGGCTTTGGCGGCGGGTGCTGGTTGAGCGGCCGGAGCTGGTGGAGTGGGGCGAGGATTTCTAGCATTCGAGCCACTGGCGGCATGTAGCGGCCTGTAGACGGGCCGAGGATGGTAGGCGGGTGCCGGTGGCAAACGGATGAAGCGGGGCCTCTAGGGGTTCGCTTGATGATGCTTGAACGCGATCGTCTTCCTCTTCTTGAGGTCCAGCTTGTTCTGCTCAGTCTCTTAGATGAGCGCCTTATTCACCAACCGCTAAAAGTTGGCATAGTTGGTGGCGACGAGCTAGATGGAGAGCTCATCTTTTAGTCCCTAGAGGAACTTATCCTGGCGAAGAGCGTCGGTCCGCACTTCCACCGGCGCGTAGCGGGCCAGACGGTTGAATTCATGGAGATACTCCATGACGGTCCGGCTCCCCTACTGTAGGTCTCGGAACTCCTGCTGCTTGATGGCGACGACTCCGGCGGGGACGTGAGTAGCGCGGAAGGCGATGATGAACTCCGCCCAAGTCACCTCGTGGTCCTCCGACTGGGACTCATGGTAGTTGTCCCACCATTCCGCGGCGGGTCCCTGGAGCTAGTGGGTGGCGAACGCCACTTGCTCCCGGTCAGTGCATGGAAGGTGGTCCAACTTCTTCCCAATGGTCTGGAGCCAATCGCCAACCTCCATGGGGTTCGTCGTGCTGGAGAAGATTGGGGGCCTCACGCGCAAAAACTCTGAGAGTTGAGGCACGGGAGTGGGGGCGGGTGCACGTGGGATCGGCTCCATGTTCTGTTGTTCCAGCCGGTCCAACTAAGCCTGTTGGTGCTGCATTTGAGTTAGGAGGGCAGTGATCAACTGGTTCTGGTTCGCCATCATTTCCGCTAAGGTGGGATGGTTGGCGAATGGCGGACCAGTTTGGCGTTGGCCCGTTGCACCCCAGTTGGGCACAACACTTCTGGGCAGGCCGTTGGTCACCCCTTCTCCGTTGTTGGAACCGGTGTTCTGGTTGTTGGTCATCTTCTAAGCACAACAATATTTTTCAATCATAAGATAAAAACTTTAAAAAGGACTTCATCAAAAATAGCCCAGAGGGGCCCATATATACAAGTGGTAAGAAAATGTTCTTTACATCAAAGCTCTTATTTTTACGCCACCCTCAACACAAAGTTGTTGCGGATGGTACCACAATCATAAAAATGTAAAACAATCAACTAGACCTATCGTCTACTCGTCATCCGGGGTAGTCTTCGTACTCTCAGAACCACGAGGGTCCTGAGGGACGGTGGGCTCGACGAAGTTCTCGATGATGGGGTCGACGACGATGGCGGGGCGCGATGCAGTGGCGTTGGAGCTAGATGGTCCGGCGAGCGCGAGTGGTGGTGTGATCCTCTAGGGGCGAGGGGCGGGCTCACGGATGGGCTTCTTCCTCCTCAGGACGAGGGGAAGCATCTCCACGATGTCCTTCTGCAGCTATATAATCTTGCGTTGTAGCTCGCCGTTCTGTTGGATCAAGCCCTTCGTCTCCTGACAAAGGAACTCAACCGCCTCGTGGTGCTCCTCGGCGTCGAGCACAGCCTCCGTGTGGAGATCATCCATGTCCTGGAGAAGACGCCTATGCCGGGCCATGACCGGATCACGGTCGGAGTGGGCCCCGACATAGATGTTGCGGTGGGCGTCGGGAGTATGCATCGGTACAAGCCGGAAGGACGAGTCCTAAAGATGATCGTCGTAGATCATCCTCAGCTCCATGAGGGCCTGGAGGGCGGTGCGCTGGCACGTGACATCAAAGGTCGGGCCCCCAAGTGCTGCCGTGAAGAACGGCAGGTGGTCGCCGGACCCGTGAATTGTGACGGAAACGTCACAAGGTCCTGCAAACTCCTCCATGTAGACGCCATGGAACTCGGGCTCGAAGGTGAAGCCGATAAAGGTTACCATCATCCGGAGCTCCCAGATGAATCCCTCGAAGTGGCGGCAGAAGCTATGGACGTGGTGGACAGGCATCTACAAAAACAAGTTAAAAAGAGTAAGGGGAGGAACAAAGTGATGAAGTAGGTTTTCACGAAATAGATTTTAACAAAACTAAGCGTCAGGCTGGTCCGTTTGGCTTCCTACAGTCAAGTCGGCTCTGATACCATCTTGTGATGCCCCGATTTACCAAATCGAAACATTATTGAATTTCCATAGAAAAACAATAATAACGAGAGGTTCATCATGCGACAACGTACATACGGGCAAACATTCTTGGTTCGCAGACCACATTATTAGATAAGTGTAAGAATAAAAGAAACTATGAAAATAAATAGCATGACGAACGTTTTCTTCAGGATCTTCTTCTTGACTGGGTTGCTACTCCAGACCATCTTCCTCGTAGTAGGTAGCCTCTGAAGTGTTTGTCCAACGGGTATGAGTATAAAAAGTACTCAACAAGCCACCGAGAATGCAATAATGCGGGATAATAACAAAGGAATGATAATGGCTAAAAGTGCGGAAAAAGTACATTTTTCAGTTGCAGCATTTAGTTTAGTCAAGTTTAATCATGCAGAAATAATAAACATGAACAATGTAATATCATCTAACTCGAGGAGTATGTTTTCCCTCCTCGCTCAACAGTCCTTATAGTAGAATTCCAGAGATATGAATAACGGGGATCATATAGTAGAATCCAAATTGCTACGACTCATTTTTAACCTATAGCAATTGTGCCAATACATTGGACACTATCTTATAGTACTAATAGTATGGTGACAAGGGGTTTAGGCTAGATAGCATGGCTTGGGTTTGCACTTCAAGGTCGGGGATCTAAATAAATATAATGTAAGGCTTTCGTTTGACTAATGCATATATAACCTATGTGTTTTAGCGATAATTTAAGAAAACTAAGTTCAATATGCTCAAAATAATGGTTTGGTGACTTGCCTTGTTCAGCGAAGGGTGAGGAAGGAACTTCCGGGTAGTATTCTGGCTCCTCAGCGGTGTCGTAATCTTCTCGTTGCATATAATAAACATTACATCAAATAAACATTCTAAAACCACACAACAACATAAAGGTTTTGATTGAGTTAAATACATGAAGTGAAGTCATGAACTACTCTGAAATTATTATTTAAATTTTTAAAGCAATTTTATGGAGTTAGGGATTTTCTAATAGAATTAAGAATTTATCCTAAAGGGTCTTTAAATACTTTATTAAATAAAAATAGAATACCCAAAGTAAACCTACTGTTTTTATTGCATAAACATGTAGAGAATAAAGATATAAATTTTCTGAAATTGAAATGGTTAAATTTGGAGTTAAAATGAGCAAGATATGAATTTTTGAAGTTTAAAACAATTTCTGGAATTTAATTTAAATCAAAAACAGACGCCGGTCCACGGTGAACTGATTCCACCGTGAACCCGCGCACTGTGCACGTGCGCCAGGTTGCAGATCGCCGTTGGATCATGATCGGGCGGCCACGGGCGAGGCGAGGGCATTAACTAGACGCGTACGGCCAGGATTAAAAGGTTGAAACAGTACGCGATGGGCAGCCTAGATTCGATGTGGGTTTTAAAAATAAGTGGACGGTCCAGATTAGAACGTAACGCTTTGCCAAGATCGTACGGATCTGATTAAACCAAGCAAACGATTTAATCACCACTGTCAGATCTAGATCGCACGATCGCGATTGAATCCGACACGGCACGGGTACTCTACCCATGCCAGTCATCTTCTCCGGTGACGGAGAGGGCCTAGCGGCCACGGCGAGCGATGGCGACTAGAGCTAAGTGCTAAAATAGAACCAGGGTAATGCGGCGGTCAGGATGGTACCATTGGCGAGGCGAGAGGTCGTTGTTGGTGTAAAAGATTACGCTAACAGGTTTCTGAAGATTAGAAACTAACAAACGAAGTGTTTGCGAAGTGAACTGTTCTAAGCCTCCAAAAGGATAATAACTTAAAATAGTTCGAATGTGTGTATTGAATAACTTGTATTCGGTCCCTATTACAGGGTGAAACGGGGGGTATTTATAGGCCCAAACATTAAGGAAAAGACCCTTTTACCCCTCTGTTACAACCGACATAGTGGAAATTATTCGGCACCCTTAATAGGGCTAAAATGGTAAAAGACTAATCTAATGAGAAAGAAGATAAGCCTTCCATCTTAGCTGGCAGAAAAGATCTCAAAAGAGCCTATGTTCGAAGATATACTCCGAACTAAGGTCCATCTTCATACTTCGAGCTTGACTCAAGGCATCTCCGAAGATGCATGTTGGAAACCTTCGAATCCATTATCTGCCTTTGTGTTGTTACTGCAATAACCCTGAGGATGGAATATTTTCCCCCAACAGTAGCCCCTCGAATACGCTTCTCCGTTAAACCTGTAATGTTAGGAGAGCAGTATATGGAAGAAA
Source organism: Zizania palustris (assembly GCA_019279435.1). Classification (NCBI taxonomy): domain Eukaryota; kingdom Viridiplantae; phylum Streptophyta; class Magnoliopsida; order Poales; family Poaceae; genus Zizania; species Zizania palustris. Next base: position 6,638,585 of record JAAALK010000283.1, on the reverse strand, counting down.
AATAACCATGCGTAGGGGTTATTAGATTTATAATTTATCTCCGAAATGTATGGAGTTATAAAACTTCGAATCAGTTTTAAGACAATTACTTTCGAACCATCTTAGAACTAACTCAGGAAGCCCGAAAGCCTTTTTAGACTTAGAAGAAATAGCCGTTGGCTTCTTTCTTCTAACGGAAGTTACGCAGTGCGTTAATTTCGGAAAAAAGTAACGGGCAAGAATGCAAAACGGCATGGACAAACGGTAAAAAATGTAAAGTCTAGGCTATAAATAGAGGGCCTAGAACTTTCCTGAGTACCTTTCCACCGCTTTCTTGCAAACAAGCCATCCTTTGAGCCCTAGCCTTCATTCTTCTTCCAAAGCAACTCGGTAGTGTCAATGGCGAAAACCAAAGGTTCGGGAGCACCTTCAGCTCTGGCTCGACAGCAGGCTGCTGCTGCAGCAGCGGCTGCGTCATTGGCGACGGCAGCTCCAACCCCCGCAGCAATAACCATGGTGGTGGGAGGAGGAAATCCCCAAAGTGTTGGTGATCAAGGCCTCTTCCCAGCATCGGCAAAATACATGGATCAATCCTTCCAACTGGGGCCTTCAACCTGCAAAAGAGAATCACTGGCGGCCTAGAAGGAAGTTATCCCGTCACCAAGACCCGGAGAAGTGGTCGTCTTTGAAGCCTTCTTCGAAGCTGGCTTAGGTCTTCCGGCAGTGGATTTCTTGGCTGAGGTATTGGATCTGTTCCATGTTACTCTCCCCCAACTTTCTCTGAATGCAGTAGCTCGTTTAGCCATCTTCGAATGGGCATTGAGAGCCGAAGGTTGTGAGGGGAGGGCAGAAATCTTCACTGCATTGCACAGAGCTTCGTGCCAGCCAAAGACCTTCGTATGTCCCGGAGGTGAAAAAATGGTAGTAGCCTTCGGAAGTATTAACTTCAGGCTTCGGGATGAGTACGCCCTTCGGTTTCCTGCTAAGGCCATCAATGCTAGATGGTATACCGACTGGATCATGAAATGGTTTTATGCCGAAGTTGGGGTGAGCAACCGTCTAGCTGGTCCTCTGAAAGACATCAACTTCCGAAAGGAAGCCCTTGTGCATCCAGACCTCGGTCAGCTCGAAGCTCGCCTCAGCTTGCTTCAAAAGATTAGCCATCGGTTGAGCATGCGAGACTTAGCCGAAGAATTCCTCGGGCTCCAAATTTCTCCCTTGATGGCCAACTGGCCTATCATCTTCGAAGAGGATTCGGAAGGCGGTCTCCAAAAAATTACTTCGACTTCGAGCCCTGCAGGTAACTTTGAAAACAACATATTCCATGTATATTTATTCGAAGAATTAACTAACTTAACTCATTTTTTAGCTTCTTCAGCCCCTATAACTTCGGAGCAAATCATACGGGCTTCGGAGAAGATTTTGGGCGCTCCAACTCCGACCGAAAAAGAATGGAGAACAAGTTGGTCGGGAGTTGGGAAAGATTTAACAGAGTATGGGGAATGCTGGAAATCGTTCCGCCCCCTTTGGTGGATTGGGTGCCTTCGGAGAAAGGACTCGAGAAGAGGAAAGCTGAAGCTGGGACTTCGAGCTCCGCCAAGACTCCGGTCAAGAAGGTGGCTCGAAAGCCAAAGAACCCTGCACCTTCGAGCCCAAGGGCTTCAGTCTCCGATTCCCAGGAGGACGAAGGCAGGTTACTTGTGAGGTTGATTGACGAAGATGCAGCTCAAGGAACTGCAGAAGTTGAAGTACCTGCGAACGTGCCGGAGTCTCAAGAGAACCTTGAGAAAACAAGGACTTCGGCAGTTCAAGAGGCTTTACCTCAGGACGAAGTTCCTGCGGATGAAAGTGGAGTCGAAGTCACTATGGCTTCGATTCCAGATGAAACAACGACTGTTCAGGAAAATGTTCCTGCAGTCAAAGATTTGACACTTGACTAGGACGAAGATCTCGCCTTCAATCCGCCAAGCAGTCCAATGCTCACCCGCCGTCAAAATGTCGAAGGTAAACTTCGAATAATTCTTTTATATTTATTTTGTGTATTTATACGATGTATAATACTTTTGTTTTTACAGAGTCCACTTCCATAGAAGAGGTCCGTCCGGAAGATACAATCCCTGGACCTTCGACAACTTCAGAGCCAATCCCAGGAGCCACTCAAATGGGGCCTGGAAAAGGCAAAGGAAAAATGGACTCCCTCCCTGCTGCGAGCTCCGGATCAACTCCGTCTGAGTCAACAGACGAGAGCCAATCTACCGAGGGGGGCCAGTCTCCGGGGGCTCCGAAGACTACAGCTCAACACTCTGGGCCTTCGTCAAATGAAGATGACCAACAAGCTTTAAGTATGCTCCCCCTTCTAGGTCCTTTCTTAGAGCGAAGAACTGGTCTTCGGACTTTGCTCGAGCCTTTGGATCGAGCTAGTCGCGCTATTGGGGAGACAAACTTGGTGGCCATTTTGAGCGAAGCGAAGAGCTCGGAGCTTAACGCTGCTATGGAACGCGCAGCCTACCAGGTACGAAGCATCTGTGAAATAACATCAAATTTACATACAAATAATTTCTTACCTTGGTTTTTTCTTTTCGCAGCAAACAGTCTTGGCCCGAGCTGCGAATATATCAAATGAATGAGAAATCGCTCGCCTTTGAGAGGAAAACGAAACTCTTCAACGGAATCTCACTATCTCCGAAGGCCGAGTGGTTCATATGGACAGCATGGTGTCTACGGAGCACAGGGCCAGACAAGGCTTGGAGGCTGCGAACAAGGAGCTCGAAGCAGAAAGAATTGTGCTTCGAGCAGAAGTTGAAAGAATGCGGGTGGAGCACGCTACTGCGGGGACCGAGCTTGTTAGGCTCCAAGAGGAAGCTAGCCAGCTTTTGAATCAAAAGAATTCCTTAACTACAGAGGCTGCTAGACTTTCCGGAGTTCTGGAAGAGCTAACTTCGGCGAAGGACGCACTGATCGAAGATAAGCTGAAGTCTGAGAAGGTAGCTATGGAGGTTATGGATCAACTACTAGGCGTTCTGGAGTACTTCGGTACTACCGGGATGCTTCCTTCTGATGACAATATTTCCCTTCTGCGCCGGTTGAAAAGGATTCAAGGAGTGGCGAAGCAAATGAAGACAGCAGGCATTCGCTACGGAGAACTCTCCGGACATGTGGCTGTTGTTGGCCTACTTCGTTACTACAAGGATCTGGGCCGATCGATAACTCCGAGCGCAGGAGAGGGCCCAATTACCTTCGACAACGAGCAGCTTCTGACTCCTTCCGAAGGTGTGGCTGCTGCCTGGCAAGCCTTCCAAACTTCATGGAGATCCGAAGGTCGTTCTGTGATCAAGGCCTGGATCGATGAAGGACAACGCCAGAAGCAAGCTCGGACCCAAGCTTCGAGCAGTCAGTCTCCTCCGAACCCGCAGGTTTAGATATATCTTAGGATCTTTGACTATGTAAAGCTTTGCGCTTATGTACATTTATCAATGAAAATTTGTTTATCATGTTTTTAGGCTTTGCCTCATATGGAAGATGTCGAAATGTTAGACATTAACGACGAACTTCGCTCATTGTGGGCTACCTTCGATATTTTAAAAGTTTACAAGCACCCTCAATTTTTAGTTCCTCGAGATAGCTCCAGTGCAATTACGCCCGAAGTAAGCAAAGATATACTATCTTATATTAAAGAGGAAGAAAAAGAGGTTAACTTGGAAACTTCATCTTCTGAAGACGTTATATGGTCCGAAGACGAAAATGAAACTCGAAGTAAAAAACCTGAAGAACTTGGAAGCTGGGAAAGGAGCCCCGAATGGCTTCGAACTTGGGCCAAACTTCAGCAAGAACAGAAGGACTTTAGAGCTTCGAAGGGAGGCAAGAGAGTTAAACGTAAAGTTGTTAGAACTCCCGGCACTGGAACTAGTCGTTCCAACCCTAGCTCTAGAGATCGAAGAGGTCTTCGATTCCTTCTTGGTATAGATACCAATTTTTCATGATGTAAACTGTAATCATATTCGTTTGAATAATAAATATCGATTAAAATTGTCTCCCTATTTACTAGCCCCTCTTTGGGTATAAGCAACTTCGAACTGTATTCAAAGATGGTTATGCGCAAAGAAAAACTTCGGAGTACAATTTTTGGGGGTTCGGAGCCCCTCTGTAATTTAAAGATCTTTTAAAATCTTGTAAAATGTCTTCGACTATTTGCAGTCTGAAGAATGGCAACTTAGTACCCTTTGTTTTTTGAAAGAAATCACTTGAGATAACTTTCAGGACACTTTAGTGTCTTAGATAATTTGTCACTTTGGACTATGTTAACAGACATTCAAAGCTCATGGCTCAAACTCTGTTTTGTTTTGGCCACCTTCGGCTCTTTTTTGCGAACTCTGTCAAACCAGTTGTTTGGAGTTCGCAGTTGTCTCTTTGGACTCTTTTTACGGATACCTACAAGCCAATGACTTGGGCTCCGCATATTTTGGTCGCCTTCGACTCTTTTTACGGATACCTACAAGCCAGTGGCTTGGGCTCCGCATATTTTGGTCACCTTCGACTCTTTTTACGGATGTCTACCAGCCGATGGCTTGGACTCCGTATGATGTGGTTTTGGGCTCTTTTACGGATGCCTACAAGCCGGTGGCTTGGACTTCGGATTATGTCAGCCCCCACGTCGGAAACTTCGAACCAATGATTCGAAGTCCGAAAATATGATTCAGCTTTATGACACTTCCCTCTCGGTCAACCCCGCGGTTCCAGTGCGTCCACTCGGAAGCTGGAGGTTTATGAGGGGAAGGCACTATCTGAACCATATGCTTTATTAATTCAGAAGATGATTACAAGTGGTTTACAAGGAGCCCTTATGCGAAGTATCGCTTTAGGTGCTCCGCATGCCAAGTATGTGCTAATTCTTCACCTTCTAAATTAGCTAATTTAAAAGAGCCAGTGCGTCCTGAACGAACAATTAAGTATGGACCTTCCCATGTATTTCCTAATTTTCCTGGCGCTATAATGCTTCGCAGAACAAGATGACCCGATCTAAGCTCATTGATCTTAACCTTCGGGTCAAACCAAGCCTTCGTCTGCTGGTGATACTTTGATAAATTGGCCACAGCTCGAAGTCTTGTTTCTTCTGATAAATCTAGCGAAGCTTGTCTTTCTTCTTCAATCTCCGGTTCGGTGCTGCGAAGTGATCCTCCTTTGAGCTCCGTTGGAGTCATAGCTTCATCTCCGAATAGTAATCTGAATGGAGTAAAACCTGTGGACCTTGTTTGCGTAGTTCGAATGGACCACAAAATCTTCGGAAGTTCTTCGGTCCACAGTCCTTTTGCTAATCCTACTATCCTTCGATTTAGCCCTGACAAAATATTTCCATTGACTCTTTCTACAGCTCCATTAGACTGAGGATGCCTCACTGCAGCAAAACATAACTGAATGCCTAGATCTTCGCAAAACTTCCTGAAAGGTTCTGCATCGAACTGTGTTCCATTATCAACTATGAGTTGTCTAGGCACTCTGAACCGGCAAATGATATTTTTCCAAAAGAATTTCTGTACATTGTTCGAAGTGATAGCTGTTAAGGGCTCTGCTTCTACCCACTTAGAAAAATATTCAATAGCTACCACTGCGAACTTTAGATTTCCCTTAGCTACTGGAAAGGGACCAATTAAATCCATACCCCATCTGGCCATAGGCCATACCGGAGCAATAACTTGAAGAGCAGTTGGTGGGCGATGGCTCCGTCGATCCATCCACTGACATCCTTGACAAGTGCGGACCAAGCTCTCTGCATCAGCTGTTATTGTAGGCCAATAAAGCCCCTGGCGAAGTGTTTTTCCTGCCAAAGCTCGAGGGGCTAAATGGCTACCGCAAAGTCTTTCATGGATTTCTCGAAGAATTTCTTGACCTTCGGCTTGAGATATACATCGGAGTAGAGGGGAACATACTCCGGCCTTGTATAAAATACCGTTGATTATTTGATAATTTCTAGCCCTGAGTTTCAATCTTGAAAGCTGTGGCTCTTCAGGCAAACTTGTGCCTCCTTGTAAAAGTTCCATGATTGAATTTTTCCAATCTGCACTTGGAATGCAAAGAATCTCTGCAGAGGGAATTTGTAGCACCGAAGGTGTACTGAGCTCCTCATAGAAAGCTTCTTCTGGTATATCCACAGCTCCGGCTGCAGCTTTTGCTAAGATGTCCGCTTGCACATTTTCTGCTCTTGGTATACTCCGAATAGAAATACCCTTGAAGTGTGCTTCGATCTTACGGATTTCTTCTAAGTACATTGCAAGCTGTGGATGTCGAACTTGAAAACTTTTATCTATGTGCCCTGCTACTATTTGAGAATCTGTCTTTATAACAACTCTTGTAGCCCCTAGAGCACGTGCTTTTCAGAGTCCCAGTAAAATCGCTTCATACTCCGCTATATTATTGGTAGACTTAAAGTTGAGTCTTGCGGAGTACATTGCTCTTTGCCCTGAAGGCGAAATCAACACTGCTCCAACGCCTGCTCCAGATACTTGGAAAGCCCCATCGGAATAAATAGTCCAAACTCCGTCAATTGACTTCTCCGGAACCAAAGTTGCATGTGGAGTCCATTCTGCTACAAAATTTGCTAAGACTTGCGATTTGATTACTGTCCTTGCCAGAAAAGATATGCCGAAGGGTGCTAGTTCGACTGCCCACTTTCCAATTCTTCCAGTGGAGTCTTTACTTTGGAGCATATCTCCCAAAGGATACGAAGTTGGTACAATTACATTGTGAGCCAAAAAATAATGTCTTAATTTCCTCGAAGCCATTATCAGAGCATAAATGAACTTTTCGAGTTCGGAATACCTTGTCTTCGCTCCTGATAATGCTTCGGACACAAAATAAACTAGATTTTGCACCAACTTCCCATTGAAATCCATTTCTCTAACGAGGACTGCACTGACAGCAGAACCTGTAGCTGCAAGGTTAAGAAGTAGGGTTTCGTCCACTGTAGGCACCGTGAGTGTAGCAAGATTACTGAGATACTCTTTAATATCTTCGAAGCTTTTCTGACACTCCGGTGTCCATGCAAAATCTTCGGACCCTTTCAATGCTTTGAAAATAGGCAAACTTCTCTCCGCAGACCTTGCCAAAAACCTGCTAAGTGCTGCCAGACGACCAGTCAGCTTTTGCACTTGCTTTAAATTTTCTGGAGGAGCCATCTTCTGTAGTGCAGTTATCTGAGTAGGGCTAGCTTCAATCCCTCTGCTTGAAACTAAATACCCTAACAACTTTCCAGCCTTAGCTCCGAAGATACATTTCTCGGGGTTAATACGGATCCCACATGCCCGAAGGCTATTAAATGTTTCAGCTAAGTCTAGGCTATGTTGGTGCTTTAAAGCACTCTTTATTACAATATCATCTATATAGGCCTCCACATTGCGACCTAATTGATGACCTAGAGCCTTAGCAACTAGCCTCGAAAAAGTAGCCCTGGCATTTCTTAAGCCAAAAGGCATTCTTACATAACAAAAGACTCCCGAGGGAGTTACGAAGCTTGTCTTGATCTCATCTTCGCACTTCAACCATATTTGATGATAACCAGAATACGCGTCAAGAAAGCTTAATAACTCCGAACCTGCGGTGGAGTCGACCAATTGATCAATTCGGGGCATGGGGTAAGGGTCACGAGGGCATGCTTTATTCAAGGATGTGAAATCAATGCACATACGCCACTTCCCGGAGGATTTCTTTTTGACGAAGACTGGGTTGGCTAACCATTCTGTGTGAGCCACTTCTCTGATAATCCCAGCCTTCAACAATTTTTCAACTTCGTCCTTCGCCAGAACAGCTCTTTCTGCAGACATTTTTCGGAGTCCTTGCCGAACAGGCCGGGCCTTCGGGTTTACAAGCAAACTATGTTCAATGATATCCCGATCGACTCTGGTGATGTCTTTGTCAGACCAAGCGAAGACGTCTAAATTTTCTTTTACCACTTTTTCCAAGGAGGTTGCAACTTCCGGAGGTAAATCTTTACCAAATTGAAATGCATATTCTTTACCATCTTTCACAATAATCTTCGTTGCGATCTCTCCTTCAAGACTTGGTCTTGGGAAGGATTTCTTTGAAGATTCAGAAGGAGCTGAAAAATTTTCTTGATTATCTTGCACATTATTCACTTGTCTTGGATCAAGAGGGGGGCCATGGCCATATTCCGCTCTTCGGGCGGTAGCTTGATCTCCGAAGACAGTAAGCACTCCTGCTTGCGTGGGCATCTTCATGCACAAGTAATTGTGATGTGCCACAGCTCCGAACTGGTTTAGCATGCCTCTCCCGAAGATGACGTTGTAGGCATATGGAGCATCTACAACGTCGAAGATTACTTCCTCAGTCCTGGCTAACAATCCTTCTCCGAAGGTAACTTCCAGGCCTATTTGGCCGAGTGCATCAAGCGGAGGTCCTGCGAAGCCTTGCAAAGGACGAGCCGCTGGAAGAAGGTGCTTTCTGGAGATGCACAATTGATCGAAGGCTTGGATAAAAATAATATCCGCTGAACTGCCTCCGTCAATTAACACCCTTCGAACCTTAGTTCCTACAATGTCAGCAGTAATGACAAGTGGGTCTGCATGTGGGAATTTAATGCCAGCTGCATCCTCTGCAGAAAAAGATATTGGTACATGGGACCATTCCGGCATAGCAGCTGCAGATGACGAAGTTCCAATGTGGCCCACTTCTCTGACATACTCTCTTCTTTGCCCTTTTGACATGCTTCCGAGGGTACCTCCTCCGGCGATGGGGAGGACTACTCTTTTTCCTCGGTCTCGCCCTTCTTCTTGCTTCGGAGGTGGCATAACATTGGCCACCGGAGGGCGTCTTGCAGCTTCGAAGTTTTCTATCCGCGCCACAGCCTGGACAGGCTCCGGGCGCACTTCAACTGGAACTCGGTTAGTAGTACCTCGACCCGAAGTTCTTTCTAGATACTCTCCTCTCAGAGTAAGTATAGCCTTGCAAGTATCAGTTGCGTGGCTTCAGTTTTCACCATGGATACAGTAGAAAAGGGTCTGGCCTTTGCCAGCCGTTTTCCCTGGCGGCCTCCAGTCGCTGACCTTGTTTCCCGAAGGTTGTGGAGCTCTCTGGGTGAACTTTTGCGGGGGTGCAATGTTCAGGACTTCAGAACGGGGATGCTTTTGCCCCCTTCTCCTATCATGCTGAACTTCGAAGACTGGTTCCAGCGGCTGTGCCGAAGTTTTTACTTCCACTTTTACTTCCTGCAGTATGGACGGAGTAGCTGTAGTTCTTCGAAGCCAACCTTCTTCCGACCTCGCATATTCTTCAAAGTATGACATCAACTGAGAAACAGAAGATATGCTTTTCCGGTGAAGCTTATCAAGGAGGCCTTGATGAATGACACCTTCCCGAGCTGCGTCAACTACCGAAGATGTAGTCAACCCTCGGATCTGTGACTTCGTATGAGCGAAGCGCTTGAAATATTGCCTCAATGTCTCTCCAGGGAGTTGCTTCACCTGGAAAAGACTTCCCGTCGACATTGGAGGCACGAAGGTGCCTTGAAAATTGCTTACGAACTTCTTCTTCAGCTGCCCCACGAATTAATTGATCCTGGCTTCAAAGACCAGAACCACCTTAATGCCACTCCTTGAAGAGCTAAAGGGAAGCATTTTGCCATGGTGTCTCGAACTCCTCCACTAGCTTCAATTGCTAGAGCATAAGAACGGACAAATTCTCCAGGGTCCTCATCTCCGGTATACTTGCAAAGCTTCGAAGTCTTAAACTTCGGATCGAAGTGAACCATTTGTAGTTTAGGATGCAGCGGAGATTCAGTATCAAAGGAGGCGTTCTCCGGGGCTTCGGGATAGATGGGTTCGTCGTCTTCAGGCACTTCAGGAATAGCCGGGATGGCTTGAGAGCGAAGCCTATTTGCAACTTCTTGCCGCCATCTCGCTACTTCGGCTTGGAGAATGGCCATTTGAGCGGCCATATCACCAAGATTGTCTTCATCTCCTCTGGAAGGATCTTCCGGGTCTTGAGAACTGAGAGGATCAGTTCGGAGTGGAACTTGAGGTGGAAGAGGAACTCCGGGTGGTCGAAGTATAGATGGAGTTGGCGGAGGAACTCCGTATACTCGAGGAATGGGAACTCCTTCCGGAGTTTGAGGTGGAGGAAACGTCGAAGGTCCTCCGACCTCAACAGTGTCGGAAGGTGCCCCTCCGGAGGTCCGAGGGGACCTCCGAACAGGGTTACGAGTTTCGCTCCGCTTAGGAGGCATGATGTAAGAAGTTGGTAGAGAACGAAGTTTCTTGGACTAAGTTCCCCACGGACGGCGCCAACTGTTGGCGTAAAAGATTACGCTAACAGGTTTCTGAAGATTAGAAACTAACAAACGAAGTGTTTGCGAAGTGAACTGTTCTAAGCCTCCGAAAGGATAATAACTTAGAATAGTTCGAATGTGTGTATTGAATAACTTGTATTCGGTCCCTATTACAGGGTGAAACGGGGGGTATTTATAGGCCCAAACATTAAGGAAAAGACCCTTTTACCCCTCTGTTACAACCGACATAGTGGAAACTATTCGGCACCCTTAATAGGGCTAAAATGGTAAAAGACTAATCTAATGAGAAAGAAGATAAGCCTTCCATCTTAGCTGGCAGAAAAGATCTCAAAAGAGCCTATGTTCGAAGATATACTCCGAACTAAGGTCCATCTTCATACTTCGAGCTTGACTCAAGGCATCTCCGAAGATGCATGTTGGAAACCTTCGAATCCATTATCTGCCTTTGTGTTGTTACTGCAATAACCCTGAGGATGGAATATTTTCCCCCAACAGTCGTCGAGCGTGGTCGGTGACGAGCAGGGGTGGCGAAGACGTTCGGGTCCTCATCGGCGTCGGTGTTCTGGCGGGTTTCGTCATCGATGGAGTGGTGGCCGAGGTCAGGGAGGCGTCGGTGGTCACAATGGTGTGGTCGTCGAGGATGGGGGAGGGTTGCGGTGATGGTGAGCGATGGCTGGAGTGAGGGCGGCGGTGTGGCATTAAAGCTCGGAGCACGGGCATTTTGTTCGGTCCGAGTACGAAATGACGCGAGGGTTGCACGTGGTGGAGGCTAAGGGTTTAAATAGGGGTGTCGGCGGTGTCAGAGGTGGCGTAATCGGGGGAGACCAGAATTAAAATGGCTTTAACGCCGGTGAGCTCGGGATGCACGGGGATTCATCGAACCTGGACGTGATTGGGCTAGGTTTAAAGGGGGAAATGGTCGCCGGGGATTGGGCCACATAATGTCGGGCTCAATTAGAGGGGAGGGGGTCAGGGCAGCGGATCGGAGGGGGGTTAGGGTTTCGGCCAGCGAGGGGGGATTTGGGGGTGGATCTCGCGGGGAAGACGGATCCGACAGGTGGGGGCCACCGGTCAGCGGGCGTGGGGACGTGGGCGTGGCAACGGGGCGCGGCTGACAGGTGGGGCCGAGGCGTCAGGAACATGCGCACGGAGCGAGGGGGTCGCTGACGGGCGAGGCCCGTCCGTCGGTGAGGGGCACGGGGAGAGAGTGGGCTGGGCCGGCTGGCTGAGTTAGAAGAGGGGGGAGGAGGCCCGTTACTGTTTAATTTTTTTCTGAATAAATTTAATTGATAAAATTGGTTTAAAATGTTTGGGTTGCTTCCAAGGGTGATAAAAATTTGTAAAAATTCTCAAAAATATACCTTGGCCTTGGGATCATATACAAATTTTCTTAGCCTCTGGTTTGGACATCTCCTCTGGGTTCCAGTTCATTTGGGCATAAATAGCATTAAAGGAATTTCAAAAATAATCTTTTCCAGAAAAATATAATAAAATGTATTTTTATTTCTTTGAAAATTTTGGGTGTTACAGTCAGGTGTCCCTTCGAGTGCCTCTTATCCGGAGCACACTTCGAACTTCTTGCCTCAATGTTGAGGACTTTGTCCACCATACTCTGAAGTCCCTCCGTCCGGAGCACCCTTCGAAGTGCCTCGCCTCCCAAGACTTCGCCTCGGGGTACCTTCAGCCAAAGCCACCCTCCGCACTTTATGCCTTTGTCTGGCGCACCTTGACCTGAGTACCGACCTCAACTCCACACAGCCTTCGTGACCGAGCTCCCCGCTCGCCTGGCATCAAGCCTCCTGCTTGACCCAGGTTCACTCGCTACGAACCGTCCGTCGCCTCCGAAGTCACCTGCGCGCCACCGACAAGCAGACAAGTGTTTTCAGTTCCACGGAAACCTCTCTGGTAAACAACCTTCGGTACACACTCCGGTGTACCACCCAAAGTACCAAACCCTTCGGTACACATGTCATCGTGCTCTACCGGACCCCTCCAACAGACACACTCCACTACATAGCTGCAATCAGCAATCACCGAACCCTTTGTTAAACACCTCCGAACCCCTTCGGAGGGACCCCTTCGCCCAGAAGAGAACATGTCAATCACTCATCACAGACTTGAAATCAAGGCACATTTCAACTTGGTTTCTCAAAACATCTCGGGCGTCCTGAATGCAAGATGATAAATGGTCCTTCCCATTTATTTCCTAATTTCCCTAGAGCAATTATGCTTCGCAATACTAAATGGCCCGGCTTAAGTTCATTAAGCTTTATTTTCGGGTCATACCAAGCCTTCGTCTAATATTGGTACTTCGTCAGGTTGGCAACAGCTCAAAGCCTTGTTTCTTCAGTAAAGTCTAGCGAAGTTTGTCTTTCATTGTCAGCTCTAGTTCCATGGTGCGGAGGGAACCTCCTTTTAACTCCGTCAGCATCATGGCTTCATCTCCGAATAATCTCCGAATGGACCACAAAATCTTTGGGAGCTCCTCGGTCCACAGCCCCTTAGCCAATCCTACTATCCTTCAATATAAGCCTGACAAGATATTACCATTGGCTCGCTCGACGGCTCCGTTGGATTGGAGATGATGGACAGCTGCAAAGCACATTTGGATACTAAGACCTTCACAAAATTCTCTAAAAGGTTTGGCATCGAATTGAGTGCCATTATCAATTGTTAGCTGCCTAGGTACTCTGAATCTGCAAATAATATTTTGTCAGAAAATTTTTTGCACATTTTTAGAAGTGGTAGCGGTCAGAGGTTCGGCTTCGACCCACTTAGAAAAATACTCAATCGCTACCACTACAAATTTCAAGCTACCTTTTGCCATTGGGAAGGGGCCAATGAGATCCTTTCCCTACCGGGCCATTGGTCATACTGGAGTGATAACTTGAAGAGGTGTTGTTGGACGATGACTCTATCTTCCCATCCATTGACAACCCTGACAAATGTGGACTAATGACTTTGCGTCAGCTACTATAGTAGGCCAATAAAGCCCCTAGCGAAGTGTTTTGCCTGCGAAAGCCCAAGGGGCTAGATGTCTACCACATAGGCCTTCGTGAATTTCCCGAAGTATGTCTTGGCCTTCGGATTGGGAGATACATAAGAGCAGGGGAGAACAGACTCCGGCCTTGTATAAAATACCATTGATAATATGATAGTTCCGGACCCTCAACTGTAACCTTGATAAGTTTGGGCCTTCAGGCAAATTAGCTTCGTCTTGCAATAAATCCATAATTGGGATCCACAAATCACTGCTCGATATGCAAAGTACCTCATCAGGAGGGAGTTGTGGCACTGAAGGGGAGGCAAGTTCCTCATAAAAAGCCCCTTCCAGGATGTCTAGGGCTCCGGCTGTAGCTTTGCCCAAGACGTCTGCTTGCAAGTTGTCGGCTCGTGGGATGCTCCGGATAGAAATCCCTTTAAATGCTTCTTCGGTCTTGCGGATTTCTTCCAAATATTTGGCAAGGTGTGGATGTCGAACTTGAAAGCTTTTATCAATGTGCCCTGCGACAATCTGAGAGTATGTTTTTATGACAACTCTTGTGGCGCCAAGTGTGCGCGCTTTGCGAATCCCAAGTAGGATCCCTTCGTACTCCGCAATATTATTGGTGGACTTAAAGTTGAGCCTTGCGGAGTACATTGCTTTTTGCCCTGAAGGCGAGATTATGACTGCTCCAGCCCCTACGTCGGATGCTTGAAAAGCCCCGTCAGAGTATATGGTCCATCCACCTTCATTTGATTCCTCTGAAGCCCATACTATAGACGGAGTCCACTCCGCTATGAAATCAGCCACCACCTGTGATTTGATAGTTGTTCTTGCTACAAAATAAATAGCAAAAGGGGCTAGCTCGACAGCCCATTTTCCAATTCTCCCTGTGGAATCTTTGCTTCGGAGCATATCTCCAAAGGGGTAAGAAATTGGAACAATTACATTATGCGCCAAAAAATAATGTCACAACTTCCTCGAAACCATTACCAAGGCATAAGTAAATTTCTCGAGCTTGAAATACCGAGTTTTGGCTGCGGATATAGCTTCTGATACGGAGTATATCGGATTCTACACTAGTTTTCCGTTGAAATCCACTTCTCGAACAAGTACTGCACTCACAACGGACCTTTGACTACAAGATAAAGGAGAGTTTCATATACGAGGGGCACAGTGAGCGTTGCGAGATTGCCGAGATAGTCTTAATTTCATCAAAGCTCTGCTATCGAAAAACCCTTTCAAAGCTTTGAATATTGGGAGGCTCTACTCTGTGGATCTTGCCAAAAATCTGCTAAGGGATGCAAGGCATCCGGCGAGCTTCTAGACTTGCTTCAAATTTTCTAGCGGAGCCATCCTTTGCAATGCACCTATTTGCATTGGGCTAGCTTCGATTCCTCTACTCAAAACTAAATACCCTAACAATTTTCATGCTTTAGCCCCGAAGATATACTTCTCGGGGTTGAGGCGAACTCCACATGCTCGGAGGCTCTGAAAAGTTTCTGCTAAGTCTAGACTATGTTGGTGCTTAAAAGCACTCTTTATTACAATGTCATCCATATAGGTCTCAACATTGCAGCCTATATGGTGACCTAGAGCCTTTGCAATTAATCTTAAAAAAGTTGACCCGGCATTCCTTAAGCCGAAGGGCATTCTGACATAACAAAAGACTCCCGAAGGAGTTATGAAACTTGTCTTGGCTTCGTCTTCGCATTTTAACCATATTTGATGATATCCGGAGTATGCGTCAAGGAAGCTTAAAAGCTCAGAGCCGGCTATAGAGTCGATGAGTTGATCAATACGGGGCATGGGGTAGGGGTCAAGTGGGCATGCTTTATTCAGAGATGTGAAGTCAATGCACATGCGCCACTTGCCAGAAGCCTTTTTCTTGACAAAGACGGGGTTAGCTAACCACTTCGTGTGGGCCACCTCCCTAATGATCCCGACTTTTAATAATTTTTCAACCTCCGCTTTGGCGAGATCTGCTCTTTCTATTGACAACTTGCGGAGCCCCTGGCGAATAGGTCGAACCCTTGGGTTGACGAGCAGGCTGTGCTCGATAATGCTTCGGTCAATTTCGGGAATATCTTCGTCTGACCAGGCAAAGACATACAGAATGTCTTTAACCACTTCTTCCAGCGAAGTAGCAATTTTCGGAGACAAATCCTTGCCAAACTGGATGGGATAGTCTTTGTCGTCCTTGACGATGATCTTCGTTACAACTTTGCCTTCGGGGCTCGGCTTGAGGGAGGAGATCTTTGAAGGGTCTCTTGACACTGAAGTATCCTCCGAATGGTCCTGCACATTATTTGCATGCCTAGAATCAAGAGGTGGGCCATGGTCGTACTCCTCCCTCCACGCAGCAGCTTGATCGCCGAGTACTGTAAGTACTCCTCCTTGCGTGGGCATTTTCAGGCATAAATAATTGTGATGTGCTACAGCTCCAAACTGGTTCAACATTCCCCTTCCAAAGATAACATTATAAGCATAAGGGGCATCGACCACGTCAAAGATAACTTCCTTCGATCTAGCCAGGTACCCCTCTCCGAAGGCAACCTCGAGGCCTATTTGGCCAAGGGCATCGAGAGGAGGGCCTACGAAACCTTGTAGCGGACGAGCCGCTGAAAGTAAATGCTTCTGTGGGATGCATAATTGATCGAAGGCTTGAACGAAGATGATGTCCACGGAGCTTCTGCCATCAACCAACACTTGTCGGACCTCCGTCCCGGCAATGTCAGCTGTAATAAAAAGAGGGTCCACACGGGGAATTTAATTCCAGCTGCATCAACTGCGGAGAAGGATATGGGCACATGAGACTATTTAGGTATTTCAGCTGCTGACGAGGAGGTCCCAATGTGCCATACTTTGCATACATATTCCCCCCGCTGACGCTTTGACATGTAGCTCAAGGTCCCTCCTCCAGAGATAGGTAGGAATACCCGCTTCCTACGGTCATGGTTGTCTTCTTGATTCGTAGGTGGCATAATACTAGCCACCGAAGGTTGTCTTGGGGCTTCGAAATTGTCCACACGTCCATAGCATGCACTGGCTCCAGATGTTTCACGGGAGGGGCTCAGTCAATAGTGCCTCGACCAGAACTTCTCTCGAGATATTCACTCCGCGGAGCTAATATGGACTTGCATGCATCGATGGTATGGCTTCGGTTTTCGCCATGCACACAGCAAAAGAAGGCATGGCCTCGACTAGCCGGCTTCCTTAGCAGCCTTGAGCCGCTAACCTTGTTGCCCTGAGCCTGTTGATATTTAGGAGGCAATTTCAAAGTAGAAGGGGAAATATTTAGAACCTCAGAGTAGGGATGCTTTCGTCCTCTTCGTCCATCATGCTGATTATTATCAAAGGGGAACACTTGTGGTGAACTTGAAGTCGTCGGTTCAAGTTTGACTTCTTGGAGGATGGTCGATGAAGACGAAGCAGTCCTCCGAAGCCACCCTTCTTCCGACTTGGCATATTGCTCGAAGTAGGTCATTAGTTGCGCTACCGAAGAAATATGTTTCCGATGAAGCTTGTCGAGGAGGCCTAGGTTCGTGACACCTTCACGTGTTGCGTCAACAACGGATGATGGAGACAATCCCTTTATATGAGACTTCGTATGAGCGAAGCGCTTGAAGAATTGTCGCGGAGTTTCTCCGGGTTGCTGCTTCACCTGAAAAAGACTCCCTGTAGACATCGGGGGCACAAAGGTCCCTTGAAAATTGCTCATGAATTTTTTCTTCAGCTGCTCCCAAGACTTAATTGATCCTAGTTTTAAGGACCTGAACCAATGAAGAGCAAGGGGAAACACTTGGCCATCGTGTCTCGAACCCCTCCGCTGGATTCAATTGCTAGAGCATAAGAGCGGGAGAAATCTCTAGGGTCTTCCTCTCCGGAGTACTTGCACAACTTCGAAGTCCAAAACTTGGGGTCAAAGTGCACCTTTTGCAAGTCTGGGTGTAGCGGAGATTCATCGTTGAAGTAAGCATTCTCGGTTCTTCTCTAGACCTCAGAAGCTTCGGGATAGTAAACATGGTCATCGTCTTGAGGCACCTTCGGGATGATGGGGCTAGCTTGAGGGCGAAGCCTATCGGCAGCTTCCTACCTCCACCTTTCTACCTCGGCCTGAAGTCGAGCCATATGGGCCGCCACATCATCTGGATGGCCTTTATTTCCTCCGAAGGGGCCCTCCGAGTCTTGAGAACTGACGAAATCAGTTTGGAGCACATACGGAGCCATAGAAGGGGCTCCGTATACTCAAGGGTGAGTGTTTACTTCGAGAGTTTGAGGTGGGGGGACCACGGAGGGTCCTCCGACCTCGGTGGTGTTCGAAGATCCCAATCTAGAGGTCCGAGAGGACCTTCGGAGGGGACTAATGCCTAGGCTCCGTTTAGGAAGCATGGCTCTAAGAAAGGATTGGTAGAGAACGAAGTTTTTGTACTAAGTTCCCTACAGACGGCACCAACTGTTGGCGCAAAAGATTACGCAAACAGGTTTAGTAAACTTGAAAGACTGACAAACGAAGTGTTTGCTTATGTGGACTATTCCAAACCTCCGAATTAGATAATAGCTTGAGATAGTTCGAAGTATATATTGAATATTTGAGTATTCGATACATCTTGCAGAACAAGGAGGGTTATTTATAGACAAGATACATTAGGAAAAGACTTCTTTACCCTCTGATTACAACCGACTTAGAATATACTGTTTAATATTCTTCGTAGGCTTAAAAAGGTAAAAGACTAAGTGAACAGTGAGAAAGTAATTCTTTTGTCCTTTCTGGCAGTACCCCTTTGGGTAAAGAGGCTCCGGGATTCTTCGTCACGCCAAAGCCTTTGTGGAGGCTTTATCGTAGAAGGCTCTGAATTCAGCGAAGCCTTGATGCTTTAGGATCTTCGAAGATTAAAGCTTCTGACTTCATTTTGTCTTCTGGCATTGATGTAGAGGTTTTTTCATGATGTGGAGGATGAAATATTTCCCCCCAACAAAAACCAAAAGGGGGCTACAGCCAATCGCAGTCACAAAATATAAAAAGATATGGTCGGCGTATGCAGGGTAAAAACAAAAAGCACGGTTGCCTAGGTGAAGAAACTGTATCTACAAAGATAATGCCGGCTTTCCCTGTATTGATGCGAACTTTGCTCACCAAAAAAATGCAAGCACTGTAGATGTGCCAGCAGCCTTCGTTGACTGCTGCAATGCACTCACAGTCCGATCGGTGCGAGCAAAAAATAACAAAGGGCATGTTTGGTTGCCCGTATGGGCTAGAACTAGGCTCGGTTGGTGCGACCTGTTTTTGTTTGGTTAGTTGTGTATCGGTTGCAGCTTGTACAAGCATGTTCACAAGGCACTGGTTAACCTGGCTCTAAAGAAACAAAATTTAAAAATGTTTCTAGTGAGACAGGTCCAAGCTGGCTTGACTAAAGCATGATTAGGTGGTGATTAGCATGAATTAAGATGTATTATTATCTATCAAAGTATATTAAGAACTAACATATTAAGAAGTATATCTTAAATTATTTTTAAGATAATTAAAATTTTTGTTAATATTTTTTCTCTATAATGTTAGTCATTCAACACCACAAATACAGTAAACCAAACAACATCCCAACAGATACAAGCTACCAAACTCAACTTAACCAAACAAACCACAATTGCATCTCGACATCCTAGCTCAGACTAACCTACCTGGATGCATTTTTTTGAGCCAGGTTGAAGAGATCTGACCAACCAAATGTGCCCAAAGGCAGCAGGGCACAGTATGCTCACACAGAAAGTGATTAGACACAACTGATGTGATGGCAAGAAATCAGAAAAGCTCCAAGCAGCAAAGAAGTCAGAATCATTCACGCTACTGGAATAAACAACGTTGGAGAATCTATAGACTACAGTGATCTCATGTTGTCTGATATGCACAAGGAGCAGCCATCTCGAGAATCAAAATTGCAGAAGCAAAACCGCATGCACTGAGCCGAATCAAAAACTAACAACTGCGATACTACAGAAAATTTGAGAAAAAAACTGGCACATGGTTTGGGATATAGAAAAAACACAGTGGTCCATGCATGTATCTGCGGAGCACTGGTTGCTGCACAGGTTCGGGACATGCGTAGACAGATGAAGTTGCTCAGCTAGTGCTACATAGAACGAAGCAAACAGTGACGCTTAGGAAGAACCAAGTAGGTAGGATGAACACAATTTTCAGAATAAGAGTAATTGATTTAAAAGTGTTACCCTAGATGGGCAGTCCCAAAAGGTATTTATAGCCTAAACACAATTAAAGAAAAGATGAAAATACCCCTGAGGTATTTTTACAAAAAGAAATAAAAAAACCTAAAATTCCTAAAATATCCTTTAGGTATTTTTTAGAATTAAAAATTCAGAAAAATACTAAAAGACTATACCTACAGTACTAAAATTTAAACCTACTATACTGAAAAATAAAATTATATTTCTTGGTCTTTTCATGAAAATTAATTTTTGATCCAACGGTTTTGAGCCGAAATCGATAAAGCCTATCGTCGCCCTTGCACCGTGTACTCGGATTGGACTACCACGACTCAGCAACTCTCTCAGCCCGACAATCTCATGTTCGTGTACCTGAATCACATGACCAACGCCATGACACTCACTTGTTGTCCTTGCATCATATACCTGGATTGGACCTCTACGATTCCACGGCTCCTCCAGCTCACTAATCGTTTCTCTGTATACCTGTCACACCGGTCAACGCCACAGCAAGATCTCCTCCGAAGTCCCTCTTTGAAGTGCCTCCCCTCGGAGGGCTTCATCATCATCTCTTCCGTTGACACTCACTCATCATCTAAGAGACATGAGCCCACGGTCTCCACCATGGCTCCTCAATCTCTCCCTTGATGAGTATATTGTCAATACTCCATTCACATGTAACCAAATGTGGAAACAAAGAAAAAAATAAAAAAATAAAAGTTCAACCTAATGACCAAAAAACCAAACAAAAGCCAGAAAAGGTCATTAGGCCAAACAAAAAAGAAATCAACAAAGATTTCAAATAAAATCTCAAATGAGTGCATACTCAGAATCATCAGCAAGGCAAAAGAGAATAAACTCCCCCTAAAACAAATCTCTCCTCCTATGTCCTCAAAATTTCTCCCCCTTGTTTACAATTGGATTCATCAAACAAGACTAAAAGCACTCAAAGAGACAAAAACTCCACCCTCCCTAAAATGCAACTCCCCCTCAAAATATGCAATGAATGCAACTAGGGTGCAAAAAAAGTGTAAAGCAAGCTTCTCATATGTGATTAATAGTAATTACAAGATCAAGCAAGTATAGCAAAGGACATTGTCTATTAACACTACATGACAAGCTCACGTGAATAATATCCAACTAAAATCATGAGCGGGCAATTTTGATGTTTTGCAAAGAAAAGCATCACCACTGAGACTAGAAGACTAGGCATGGCAAGACATGAAATATAAAAGCTAGCAGATATCTAACTACATAAGCATATCCAAATAACATGGAGCTTTAGCAAACTTGTTATTCAATTATCCAAATTTTCTTTTTCAAGCTTTCGATTTTTTTCATTTCTGGTTTAGTGTCTGGGGTTATTTACATGTCACCCTTATGCTAACCTACCAAGCTAATTCTAGGTCAAGCAAAGACCATCAGAAGCTTAAAGCAATGTCTTGCCATATATTGCATTGTCCGAGTTCATACCAAAGTGCAATGATAAGCAGTCTAGAATAAAACAATGCGACAAAGAAAATCCACCTGGATCTTTTCATTTAAGTACAAAATGCATGGATTTTTCATTTTTCATTATTTTATCATTTTTAGAGCTTATTTTCCATGTAAAGCATATAGATGTCCAAGTTGCATGTTTGCATCTAATGAAAAGGAATTAGCTACCAGGTATGTAAAAGATAGCAGAAGCAATCAGCCTACACATGCTAGATACCAGATTGAGCAGTGACCATGTTTTATATTTTTAAAGCATAAAAGCCATACTTATGACAGATATCAGATATATTCAAAAGAGCTTAAATAGCATAATCATAAACAATAATCCAAAAACATATACAAGCAGGTGCATGTAAAAGCAGTTAATCATATAATAGGAGCTCATGCAAGTGTGTGTATGCAATAAAGCACGAAATGGTTACACTAAAATGCAAAAGAAAATAAGAGAAAAAAATCTCAAAAATATCCAACACAAAAAGGATAAACAACACAAAAATCCATTACCCTGAACGTTGAAGCTCATGGAGTTGAAGTTGAAGAACCATATGCAAGTCTTTGATCAACATATCCTATAGGCCCCAATCCTGCAAAGTCAAGGGTAAAAAGAACGAGCGAATGGTCCGACACTAGGGTTAGCAAAATAACTAAACCAGTGCTGAGACATCTGCTCAAAAGAGGATAACCGAAAGTAGTGAACCATTTAGGACCAAAACGCGTCTCTCTCTCAAAGCACGGTCCATCAAACTTCCTAAAATCATACAAGGTCCAAAGTCGTATCGATAACAACCTGGAGCTCTATCGGAACGGTATACACCCTCTAGAGTACGGGCACAAAAGTCGTCTCCCCTACCACCACCTACACAACGCACCCTGTTAACTCGCCTCTCACCGCACCGAGGAACCCTCTGTCTACCACCCTACTGGTAGAACAGCTCCTACCTAACACTAGCCTTTCTAGCCCACTCCATCCGCTTTCTCTTAAAGCGAAACTCCTCAAGATGCCCATCTTTGGATTTAGGAATCCAGAGGACTTCTTGGATGAAGCTTTAGGTCGAGTATCCATCTTGGATTTCTCTTCCTCAAGGGTAGTGGGAGAGATAAAATGGTCTTGCTCTTCTCATGACTCTCAACTCTCTCAAAATCCAAACCCAAAGTTAAACCAGCCTTGTCAGTTCACATCTTTGTCTTAGATAAGAGTAAATCAATCTTTTCCTTATCTTTAGAACATTTTTCAATCACAAAGAGAAGATACTCATTTCTAGACACGAGGTTCTGAGCTTGCTCTCTAGCAAAGCTGAGTTTGTCCTAAAATATAATGCAGGTGGAACATTCTGGCTGCACATCTTTCGAACTCCCAGCACTTTCTAATCTATCCTCTAACTCCTTAACATGCTTGTCCCTTAATTTGATACTTTCAATAAGCAATGGATAGTTCCAACAAGCATCTACAGGAGAAGGTCTAGTCTCCTCTACAGTGAGTTTTTTCCTATGCAATTTTAGGTTGTTCGATAGTTTGCGCATGCACAAAACGTAGCTCGGCAAGCTCACTCATGACAACTAAACAATACTCACATTCAACATCATTCAGCTTAGACCTAATCATGGCAAGTTTAGTAGAAGCAGATTCATATTTAGGTCTAAATTCTTTCAGTTCACGCACCACTTTAATAAGTAATCTATCATGTCTAACCAAAACATCATTTAATTCATCGACTTTGGCAGAAAGTTGGTCATAGGATAGCATTACCTTAGTGGAATCTAATTCGCTATCATTGTTGTTGATGTTGTCGGCCATGAAGCAAATGTCAATGAAGTCCTTCCCCTTCTTCTTCCCTTGTGGATCGTCCTCTTCTAAGCTATCTTCATCACTAGATGATGTGTTGATGCCGTTGAGGGCTTTCTTAAAAGCTCTTGGTGTCGCTTTGGCTGCTCTCTTAGCTATCTGTAATGCCCTAAAATTTCACAATTTCGAGTCTATTGAATTTCATTAAGAAAATCAACTTCAAAAATGTTCAGCAAGCGACAACGTCTTATGAAAAAACAAAATATAGCTTAGATACTACATTATTACACTGAAGATAAAATAATAAAAACACTGACGAACATCTTGCTCCAAGAATTGCTCCTTGACTGGGATAGCTACTCTAGGCCTTCGACTTCAACGAACTTAGCTTCTAAAAAGTTTAATCATCAAGGGTGAGTACAAAACATACTCAACAAGCCACCGAATACAACATAATGCAAGGATAATATCAAAGGATAGGCTTATGGCTTGTTTTTGCAGAAAAGAACATTTTGTAATTAAGCAATTATTGTAACCAAGTTTAATGAATAGAAAGTAAATAATGTGATAAACCATTCACTACCTCAAGTAGCACAACTATACTCACTCGCACAACAGTCCTTAGAAAACTAGTCATCATTCACATTCAAGTTAATTAGACTAATTGTGGAGAACATCACTTGGATTTGCCCATAACCA
Organism: Zizania palustris; assembly: GCA_019279435.1. Classification (NCBI taxonomy): domain Eukaryota; kingdom Viridiplantae; phylum Streptophyta; class Magnoliopsida; order Poales; family Poaceae; genus Zizania; species Zizania palustris. The sequence continues at coordinate 6,615,131 of JAAALK010000283.1, read as the reverse complement.
TAGGCACGACTTTTTGAAAAATATTATACTCTGATTAGAGGTGTACAAATTTACCGACAAGGCAAGAAATCAACTTGCAATCACCAAAATCCTACCAAAACCCTTTGACATAGATCGTCTCAACAGAAGGACAACCACACTAGGTTTCATTGATGCTCCAACACTTGGATTATGTAGAGCCCATTTTATGCCATTCTGTCTAGTCAATAAAAAGGAAACAAGGCGTCTTTTCTTCTCGACTCTCCTGACCCGCTGCTTGATGTATTCTACTGAACCAACCTATACGTCAAGTTAGGCCTTACCCACTAGAGTTGTGGCTTCTACGGAAATGCTTTGCAACAAATCCCGCGGACCGGTCCTTATAGTGCTCCGGGTGCTACCAACCAGTACACTCGCTTGCACCCGAAAACCCACCTTTGCCATTAACTTAATCATTTTGCAAAGATTGCTTCTATCTTTTAGAACCATGAGAAGAGACATATCTAGGGAATATAAATGAGAATAAAGTAGTCATTCTAATTTACGACTAATTTTGTAGCAATACTAAGCAAGTGTGCCAATATTTGGGCACTAACTAATATTATAATATCCAGACGATAAGGGAAAATGGATCAAAAGCATGGTTTGGGTTTGCACAATAAGGTCAATGGATCTAAATAAATATAAATGTAAGTTTTAATTAGACTAATGCAATTAATTCTTATGTGTTATAGCAATAACTAATTTGAAAACATGGGTTCAATATGTTCAAGGTAGGGGGTGTGACTTTTCTCTTACGATTGGAACCTTTTAACTCTTGAACGAAGACTTCCGAGACTTGCACAAGGGCTTCAAAACTTCAGGAACACGGGAAACTACACGACACACAAAACAAGACAAAAATTCTAAGAAAACAGATAAACAAGGCAATGAAATATTATTATTAGTTAAAGTGTAGATTAGAGAAGATTATGAAACTTGAATGGAGTGAATCGGAGATAGGATGGGAAAGATAGTGAATTTAGAAGATCACATGAAATGATGAGACACTTATTGTGAAATTCCTCTAAAACAGGATGAGACGACCTCAAATGGTGTAGAGCGACATGGTCAAAGTAGACATTTAAGTAGAGCACGATTCTAGATGAATTTAGGAAGTTGAATGGATCGATTTGGAGTTCAAATGGAAAAGATATGAATTTTAGAAGTTCTAATTCATTCACATGAAATGGTAGAACTCAAAAAAGAAAAGAAATAACCACGAGATTATTCCTTTGGATTAAATGAGACGGTCGTTACAAAATCAACACACTCAGGTAGAATGAAATGGAATGATTAATCTTGAGTTGAGACAAGGGTAGATCGATGGATTATAATTCAATTGAAAACAAAGGATGAGTTGAATTGAATATGATGAATGGATCGAAACGAATGGGTATGAAAATAATTAGTCGAATGAACAGAATAGGTTACGACCATTGAACAACCTAGTCTATCCGACTAAGGATAAAGAGACAATCGACTAAAGGTACATGTTGTAGGACCAAAAGTAGCGACCAGAGGGCGGGTGAATGGGCGCCTAAAAATTCTTTCGAATCAATGGCCTGCTCCCAACACCCAACGCACCTCAAAATACTTAGCAGCAGAACGTAAATAGATCGCCAAAGCCTAAAAGTATCTAGCCTAGAAACGACCGGTGTCCTAGACAAAGAAACACCAATACAATGCTAATAGGCAGAATAACAAAGCATTCAAAACATGGCAGATCAAACTTCACATAAATAAATCATCACAGCAATTGATCTAAGTGCACGTGAAAGAGATGAGGAGTTACTGTTCAAAGTTGTCTCCTTTTCGAAACTCGGCGAAGCCTGCGCGGTGCGAAGCCTTTAGATGTCGGAGCTGGCTTCGGAGAACACAATGTCGAAGCCAAGGAGCAGCTTGCCGAAGTTTGTACGAAGTCCTTTGTCGAAGGGTGTAGTGAACGTGTCGAAGGTTGATGGTATCGAAGCTAGTTCGGTGAATAGCTAACTGCGAAGCATGCTTTGGTGCGAAGTGTGAGGCAACCAAAGCCTACTTCGAAAAATACACGTCGAAGCAGCAAAGCTTGACACAGTAAAAATCAACTTCAAAGCTTAGCAGAGAAAAATCAAAGCCTGCGACGCAACTTCGAAGTTAGATTGATCGAGGTATAACTACCAGAGTAGCGACCTTCGAAACACAGACTAACTTCGAAACGGAGTCCTCTGGTGCTTTCAAACAAGAACCCGAAGCCTAGAAACACACTTCGAATCACCACCTCCGAAAGCACAAACTGAGTGGGACCCACAACAACAGAAATGACAACAGGCAAAAACCTCTCAGTAACACACTCCGAGCAAAGCTAACCAGAGAGACAAGCTTCGAAGCTAACTTCGAAACCTGCCGAAGTATGCTTCGTAAAAATAGTCGAAGTATGTCAGAATAATACCTTCGAACAATGCATACTTCGAAACAGAGTCCACAACATAAGTTCAGAGTTACTGATGACAGCAAGGCCTATAGAGAAGTCTGATCAAAGCCTTCTTCACAGAAAGACTTCGAACAAAGTACAGACCTCCGCCAGAAACTTCAAGAAACGTGCCAAACACTTCCTTCTCGATTAAAATGCCATGTCAAGAAAAAGTATTAATAGAAAAACTTTGCTGTAGCCAAGAACAGAATAGCCTGCCGATCAAAAGCTAGGTGCCAGGCTAGCTGGACACAACCATACATGAATAAAGAAATAGGTTGCGTGCTAGGCCCAGAGCTAGAACGCCATGAACAGATTAAACAGGGCAGAGTATTACTTGGCTACAGGAGCTGGGCGCACAATATTCAACGACAGAACAAAAGACAAGAACAGCGTTCGTGAAAGAAATCGTTGCGCTGCACACATAAATCTTCAGCCACAAAACCAAGGATACAACAGTTTCACACGCAAACGAAACACACGCGGAACGAAGCAAGGAGAAAAGTTGTCATGCGTGCAATGAACAGTAATGGCGGTGGATGAACTCACGAAAACAGTAAAGGAGCCTGGCGACGCACAAAACAACAAGAACAGGGAGGTGAACTCTGATTTTTTATTAAAGTGAGTTAACCCTAACCCTAGGGATTGGGGCCCTATTTATAGGCAGCCCAATAGACTAGGAAAATACCAAAAGACCCTTAGGGTTTTTTTTCAGACGCTTAAATAAATGGAAAAGACCAAACTACCCTTAGGATATTTTTACAGACTCCACTGACTGACTGTGGGCCTAAGGACAAAATAGTAAACTCCTATTTATAGATGACTTATCCGGGAGCTAAGCTTTCGTAGCGACTACGGCTTCGCCTCTGAACAGTCCGATGCGAGATCAGCGGTTGTCAGTTTTGCGCCGAAAATGACAAAGCGTCCACCGACTTTGCACCAGGTACCTGGATTGGGCTGGCCCGATTCCGCAGCTCTCTCAGCCCGGCAATCACTCGCCGCCCGTGTACCAGAGTCAATCCTAGTCAACAGCCCAGTGGATCATCTGCTGCTCCTAGCCCATATACCCGGATTGGGCCAGCCCGACTTCGCGGCCCCTCTGCCCGATAGTCGCTCGCTGCCCGTGTACCTGAGTCACACGCGGCCCAAACGCAGCAGATCACCTCTCTTTTTTTCAGTCCTCTTTGACTATCGTTGACAATGACTCATCACATCTAGAGCCATAAGGCCCACGCTCTTCAGCATGGCTCCTCAATCTCCCACTTGATGAGTGCATTGTCAACACTTCTCTTAAGCTTTTAGTACCTGCAAGCAACTGTGGAAACACGAAAACAAAACACAAGAAAACAGAGAAGAAGAAAATAAAGTAAAAGTTTAACCCTAATGACCAAAGGTCGAACAAAAGCAAGAAGTGGTCATTATGGTTAACCAAAGGTAAAAGCTCAAAACGAGTGCAATCTCAGAATCAACAACAAGGATATCAAAAGAGTAAGGACAACCGGGACAAAGACTCCCCCTGAAACAAATCCGAGAGAAAGCCAAAACTCCCCCTTAAACTCTTCTCCCAAAATTTCTCCCCCTTGTTGACAAGTGGACTCATCAAGCGAGACTAAATGCACTCTAAGAGACACAGACTCCCCCCTGAAATGCAACTCCCCCTCAAAATATGCAATGAATGCAACTGGGGTGCAGGTGGAGTGTAGAAAGCATGCTTCTCAGATAGGATTGACTGCAATTACAACATCTAACAGGTATAGCAAAAGACATAATGTTTATGACACATGGCATGATCAGTGCAACAGATGATATCTATAGAAAGTCATTAGCACGTATTTTCAATTTTTTCAAACAAAAGCATCACCACATTTTCCAGTTTACAAGCAAGGTAAAGCATGAGATGCAGAAGCTAACTGATATCTACCAAGATAAGCGTTGTCCAAAACAAAGTGCTTCAGCAAACTTGTTGTCTTTTTAATTTTCAGGCTTTTTCATTTTCCTTTTTCATTTTTGCCAAGGGTTATTTGCATGTCAAACCTTATGCTGACCGACCAAGTCAAGCCTAGGCCAGAACTGGACCATCGGAAGCTTAAGACATTGGTCTTGACATACACTATATTATCCTAGTTCATACCAAAGTGCTATGGTAAGCAGTCCAGAACAATGCAATGCGACAAAGCAAACCCACTTGGATCTTTTCAACTCAAGCATAAAAAGGCATGAAATTTTCATTCATTTTTGATTTTTATCACTTTTATAGCACATTTTCCATGTTAAAGCATAAAGATGTCCAAGTTGCATATCTGCATCTATGTGAGGAATTTGCTACAAGGCATGTAACAGAAAGCAAAAGCACTCAGCCTACACATGCTAGTTACTAGAAGCAATGATGATTATTTTTCAAGTTTAAAGCATAAAAGCCATGCATATGACAGATATCAGACATATCAAGTGAACTGAAACAAAGCATGATCATTGACAAGTAATCAAAAGCATGTACCGGCTAGAATAAGGAAAGCAGTTCAATCATATAACAGAAGCAAGCTCAAAAGTGTGATATGTGAATATGCATGATATGAACACACACAAAAAGACTCAAGAAAAGAGTAATGAAGAAAGAAAACTAATGCAAAAATATCCTAAAAAGGATACACAACACCCAAATCCCCTCGTAAACGCTCAAAAGTAGACTGATCTAGGGGTTTGGTGAAAATGTCAGCCAACTGATGATGGGTATCAACATGAACAAGGTCAATGACACCTTTCTCATATTGATCCCTCAGAAAGTGAAAGCGCACATCAATGTGTTTGGTTTTTGAATGGAGACAAGGGTTTTTCCCTACACTAATAGCACTGGTGCTGTCGCAAAACAAAGGAACTCTGGTAGGAAAGAACAACCCAAGATCTCGCAAAGTGGAAATCATCCAAACCAACTGTTAGTAGCAGCTAGCTGTAGCTACATACTCAGCCTCAGTGGTCGAAAGTGCAACTCCAGATTGCTTTCGAGAAGACCAAGAGACAAGAGACGAACCAAGAAACTGCAAGTACCGGAAGTTGACTTGCAATCCAACCGGCACCCACCAAAGTCAGCGTCCGAAAAGCCAGATAAATCAAGAGATGATGATGTTTAATAGTAAAGACCAAGATCAAGCGCATAGGTGAGATACCTGAAAATGCGCTTGACAGCTTGCCGATGAGACGCGCGAGGTGAAGACTGGAAGCGCGTGCAAAGTCCCACGGCGAATTGTATGTCTGGCCTCGTCGCCGTCAAATACAGCAGCGCACCAATCATCCCTTGGAACACTCTCTCATGGACCTTGACGCCGCTCTCGTCCTTGTCCAAGCCCCCAGATGTGCCCATTGGGGTCATCTGAGGCTTCATCTCTCCACCAAAGTCGAACTTCTTCAACATGTCTTGAGTGTACTTACCCTAGTGGATGAAAGTTTCGTCCTTGGTCTGCTTGATCTGGAGCCCTAGGAAGTACTTGAGCTCACCCATGAGGCTCATCTCAAACTCGCTGTGCATCTGCTCAGAAAACTTGGACACAAGAGAACCAGTAGTACCGCCAAAAATAATGTCGTCCACGTAAATCTAAGCGACTAAAAAATTTGAAGCATCTCTGAGCAAGAAAAGAGTTTTATCCACAGAACCCATCACAAAGCCCTTCCCCAACAAAAACTGCTTCAACCGGTCATACCAAGCCCTGGGGGCTTGCTTCAGACTGTATAAAGCTTTGTGCAGGTTAAAAACATGTCGAGGAAACTTAGGGTTCTCAAAACCGGGGGGCTGCCTAACATAAACCTCCTCCTCTATGTACCCGTTCAGAAAAGCACTCTTGACATCCATTTGAAAAAGCTTAAACCCCTTCGAAGCGGCAAAAGCTAAAAGAACGCGAATGAACTCAAGACGGGCAACATGAGCGAAGGTTTCTTCAAAGTCAATACCTTCCTTCTGGCAAAAACCCTGGGCAACTAGTCGAGCTTTGTTGCGCACCACAACCCCATCTTCACCTTGCTTGTTTTTGAATACCCACTTGGTGCCTATGGGGTTGCATCCGGGTGGCAGCTCAACCAGTGTCCAAACCCGATTACGGACAAAATTCTCAAGCTCTTCTTGCATGGCATTAATCCAATTCGATAAACAGAGCAAGTGAGTCAACAGAAGAACGCAAAGTCCTCGCAGACAAATCACCAATGATGAGCTCTGAGGAGTGATCGTGCTGAACTGCTCGGGATCCCTGGTGTTCTGAAGTCACCTCACCGGAGTCAGCAGCTGGCACCTCTGGACTTGACTGAGGGGGCTCGATCGAAGTGGAAGAAGTGATCAGAGGTCCGCCCTCATCCTCAGTTGAAGTCTTAGAAGGTGTGGGTTCTGCAGGCTGTGCAGAAGGCCCACCCTCATCAGCAGCTGGAGTGTCATCATCTTCTTCGAAGATGGACTCTCCGAGATCACCATCTCCAGAAAGCTCAAAAGAAGGAGTCAAAGAAGGCAAGGACTCATCAAAAGAAACCTCACAAGTCTTGACAAGCTGCTGTGATTCGAGGTTCCAAACACGGAAGCCTCGAGAATGCAAAGCATAGCCAAGAAAAACTCCATCCCAGCAACAAGACTCAAACTTGTCCAAATGCCCTCCCTTCTTGAACACAAAGCACTTGCAGCCAAACGCTCGCAAGTGGCTCACCTTGGGTTGTCTGTCAAACCGCAACTCGTATGAAGTCTTACCTAGGTAAGCTCTAAGAAAAATGTGGTTGGCCAGATAGCAAGCTGTGTTCATGGCTTCAGCCCAAAAACGCCTAGGAGTCTTGTGATCATCGAGCATCGTCCTGGCCATCTCGACTAGCGTGCGGTTCTTTCGTTCCACAAGGCCGTTCTGTGGAGGAGTGTAAGGAGAAGAAAACTGATGATCAAGACCTTGATCACTACAAAAGCTGACGAACTGAGAGTTCTTGAACTCAGAGCCGTTGTCGGAGCGAATTGCTCGCATTCGACCATTGTTCTCATTCTTCAGCTTCAAAATCAGGTCATGAACAAAATGAAAAGTCTCATCCTTAGACTCCAAGAAGAAAATCCACTAGAATCGAGAAAAATCGTCAACGATCACAAGCGTGTACCACTTCCCACCGACTGAGCGTACCCGAGCTAGACCGACAGTGTCCATGTGTAACAGCTCGCCCGGATACAAAGTCATCACCTGAGTCACAGGTGAGTGTGAAGCGGCAACCATTTTCCCGTGACGACAGGGATGGCAAACTAGATCCTTCTCCATCTTAAGCTTGGGCAATCCTCGGATGAGGTCCATAGAGCTCAACCTGACTAGCAGATCAAAACTCAAATGACCTAACCTCCTATGCCACTTATAGAGCTCAGAGGAGGATCCAGCAATCAAACAGCGAGAAGAGCCAAAAGAACTAGAGAAGTCAATCCAAAAAACCTTACCAAAAGGTAAGATCTGGCAAATCAAAGACCCTCTAGAATCAATCACAGAAGAACTGCCCTTCTTAAAACGGAACTCCAAACCATCCTCAAGAAGTTGCGAAACAGAAATCAGATTGAAGTTCAAATTTCCAACCAAAGCAACGTTCTTCAAATAAAAATGGTCTGAAATGCGAATTGAGCCAATGTCGTGTACCTTCCCTTGACCACTGTTCCCGAATGTGATGTACTCTTTGGAGCTCGGGGGAGTGAGACTAGAGAACCATATGCGATGTCCCGTCATGTGGCGAGAGCATATTGAGTCCATGATCCAAACGTCCTTCAGTCCCCGATCCTGCACAATCAGTGGTGGTAAGGGGGAGAAAATGGTCTGGCACCAGGTTTAGCAAAAGAACTAAACCAGTGTCGAGCCATCTGCTCAAAAGACGGAAAGCAAAAACCATCAAAAGAGTTTGGACCAAAGCGTGGCTCAAAGCGCGGTCCTCGGTTCTGCCTAAAGCCTCGGCCACGAGGTCCAGGACTGTAGCCAAAACGGCCTGGAGTTCTGCCGGAACAAACACCACCATCTGGAGAATGAGCATGAAAGTCGTCTCCTCTACCACCACCTACACGACGCGGCCTGGCCTCCAGCCTCTCCCCGCGTCGAGGAACTCTCAGTCTACCACCCTGCTGGTAGAACTGCTCCTAACCACCACGAGCTCTCTCTGCTCTCTCAACCCGCTTCCTCCTGAAGCAAAACTCCGCAAGATGCTCGTCTCTCTAACAATACTCACAGTGGTATGTGGGCTTCTTGGGATGTGGTTGAGGCTTGGGGTTCTTGGGCTAAGTGGTGTTTGGTGTATTTTTCTTGGTGTGAGAGGGTTCATGAAGAGAGTCAAGAGAAGTGTGGAGGTGTTTGTGCTTTGGAAACCAGATGGGCTTCTTGGGTGGAGCTTTGGGCTATTCTTGAAACACTCCATCCTTGGGCTGACTAGCCTGGAAAGACTCAGTGGAGTGAGTCTTGGGATATCTCTGCTCAGGAGTCATTTTACTCCACTCCACTGCCCGGCTAATGGCACTCTCAAACTCAGCCTTGGTGTAGGTGTAGCCTACCCCAAACCCATCCTGCCTCTTAAACTGCTGGATCAACATGCCGAGTTGTGGCTCTCTGGCACTGATCCAACTCAGGATAGAACGGAGGTAAAAATTTTCATTCTGAGAATCAGCTAGCTCCTCTCTCAAGGAAGCTAGTACCTCCACCTGATACAAGCAGGTCTCACACTCGCTATCTACTTGGACAGACTTCTCGGCTTTCAGCTTAATCAACTCCAGTCTAAGAGAAAAGCAGTTCTCACAGACAGTGGGTGAAACTGATAGTGTCTCAAGCTCTAGCCTAGTCTGCGTCAGCTCAGCTCTCACTCTCTCCAAATCACCCAAATGCTCATCGCTCTTGGCTTTCAGCTCAGCTAAACTAGTTAGATGAGATGGGCAATCAGCATAGGGCACGACGACAGTGGCATGAGCATCTTTCAGCTCCAGCTGAGCGTTCTCAAGCTCTGTGGCCAAAGCATCCCTCTCATCAACCCTTTTTGTGTACCTGGACTTTAGAGTCAACAGGTCACACAGAAGCACTTCACACTTTGGGCACTCACTACTATCACCCAAGCAAGGGGAAGAAGATAGACTCTCAATTCTGTCGTTGGCCACGACAAGCTCACTCTCTAATTCATCTATCCTCTTCTTAGCCCCTCTAAGCAGTTTTTCCCGATATTTTAACTCCTGACGATTGCTTTCAAGTAAATCAACGATTTCACGTTCATAAGATGATACCTTTTCGTCGTTGTCGTCGTTAGAGTCATCGGAGGAGCCCTTCTCTTCCTTATCCCTAAGAGCCATTGAGCAGAAGCTCTTGCGGGATCTTCGGCGCTGATGTGAGCGGCTCTTCGGTCTGTCCCCGAAGGCCATGAAACAAAGGCCCGCCGGATCGTCCTTATCCTTCCCCTTCCTGATGATGATCTCCTCATCGCTTGAGCTCGATGAAGAGGAAGAAGATGTGGACCGCTTGGAGTAGCTCTTCTCCATCTCGGCGAAGAAGGCCTTGTCGCGCTTCTTGTTCTCTTGCCGGTAGTCCTTCAGGGCCTTTTTGAAGAATCTGGTCTTTGGCTTGCCCTTGGAGAAGGAGGAGCTGTCGTGCTTGCCGGAGTCGTGGAAGCCACCACCGGTGCCCTTCTTGTGGCCATTGCGCTTGGGGCAGTCGGCGATGAAGTGTCCTGGATCACCACACTCAAAGCACCCGGATTTTGTGCCGTGTCTTTTTAACATTCTCTTGTCATAAACATGACGGACCCGGTTGTTAAAAAGACACAGGTCATCATCTCCCAAAGACTCAAGCTGGTCCTCAGTGATAGACATCAAAGAGAACCCAGCACAGCTCACAGAAGAGGGATCAACAGAAGGTGTAGCAAGGGCCAGAGACTTTGATCCAGAGACAGTGAGATTTGATCTCAACTGGGTATCAACCTCGGTGGCCTTCAGCTTGCTAAACAGCTCAGAAATGGTCAAGGTATCATAAGAAGTGCTCTCAATGATAGATGATACCTTGATCTCCTAGATCTTAGGGTCCAAGGTATGGAGAACCTTGAGCGACTGCTCATGATCTGATATTAACTGAACACCCTCAGCCTTGTTGTCCCGAAGCTTGTTTATGATTGATTGAAAACGACCAAACAACGCTTCAACAGATTCACCCGGCTTTTGTGTGAAGTTCTCATATTCACGTCGGTAGGTCTGATAGAGCCGAGCCTTGACCTGAGCTGTCCCCTCATGGTGTGCCTGAAGGGTAGCCCAGATCTCTCTCGCAGTGGTGAGATGGCTCACACGCTCAAATTCAGAGGGACCTAAGCCAGAAAACAAGATGTTCACTGCTTTGTTATTGTTCAGATGCTTGGCGATTATACCAAGAGAATCACGCTCAGCAACTGGCAATATGACAAAAGTAGCGTGAACACAAATGTCCCAGATGTCCGAGCTTTGGCTCATGAAATAGGCTCGCATGCGAGTCTTCCAATAATTATAGCCATAAGCTTCCAAGGATGGGACCTTTCCAAGAGACGTCATGATCACTACTAGAGTTAGAACCGGTTAAGGTATGGAAAAACCCTAACCAATCTCTGATACCACTTGTAGGACCAAAAGTAGCGACCAGAGGGGGTGAATGGGCGCCTAAAAATTCTTTCGAATCAATGGCTTGCTCCCAACACTCAAAGCACCTCAAAATACTTAGCATCAGAACGCAAATAGATCGTCAAAGCCTAAAAGTATCTAGCCTAGAAACGACTGGTGTCCTAGACAAAGAAACACCAATACAATGCTAATAGGCAGAATAAAAAAGCATTCAAAACATGGCAGATCAAACTTCACATAAATAAATCATCGCAGCAATTGATCTAAGTGCACGTGAAAGAGATGAGGAGTTACTGTTCAAAGTTGTCTCCTATTCGAAACTCGGCGAAGCCTGCGTGGTGCGAAGCCTGTAGATGTCGAAGCTGGCTTCAGAGAACATAGTGTCGAAGCCAAGGAGCAGCTTGCCGAAGTTTGTACGAAGTCCTTTGTCGAAGGGTGTAGTGAACGTGTCGAAGGGGAGTGTGCCGGCTTCGTGCCCAAGGAACGGGTTAGGGTTTACCGTAAGCCATACCCTGACCATCTAGATACAATACCCTACCCCCGCGGTTATAGAATCTCTGAATTCACTAAGTTCGATGGCGAGGGTAGCAAAACTACACTAGAGCACGTTAGTCAATTTTTGGCACAATGTGGAGAAGTTAGCGGGATAGATGCCCTAAAAGTTAGGCTATTTTCTCTCTCACTATCCGGCACCGCTTTCACTTGGTTTTCGGCGCTCCCGCCGAACTCCATTCAGACATGGGACGATTTAGAGGGGAAATTCCATGATTACTTCTACACGGGTGAGACAGAACTTAGGCTTTCACATTTGACATCGGTTAAACAGAAATCTAATGAGAACGCCTCCGAGTACATTAAGCATTTTAGGGATACTAGAAACCGATGTTTTAGCCTTAATATTTCGGAAAGAGACTTGGCGGAACTAGATTTTAATGGGTTGCGTTCCGAGATTAAAGAGAGGTTAGATAACCAAAACTTTTTAGAAGTTAGCCAAGTTTTACAGCAGGCTCTGGTCCAGGAAGGCCGAACCAAAGATAAAAAGTTTATTAAGACATTTAACAAGCCTAGGGTTGAAATCCATATCATGGAATGCTCTGACGAGGAGGAGTCAGAAGAGGAGGATTAGGCCGACATGTACGCGACCGAATGGGTTTGGAACGCTAAAAATAAACCTGTCACCTGCTCCGAGTTATGGCCATCCCCCACAAAGAATCGACCTAGTGAGGTCAAGTACTCATTTGATATAACTAAGTGTGATAAAATATTTGATTTTCTCTTAAAAAGTAAGCTTCTCAGGTTACCTAAGGGTCAAGTCATTTCACCTGCCAATGAGTTAAAGAAGCATCCGTACTGTAAGTGGCATGATTCACATTCACATAATACTAACGACTACAATGTTTTTCGACGGCAGATCCAATCGGCCATAGAAGAAGGATGATTGAAGATGGACCATAATCCGAAGATGAAGCTGGATAAATATCATTTTTCCCGTCAACGCCGTCGACCTCGGCGAGAAGAAGGTGATGATTCGGCCAGAACAGGCCGAGTCGGCTAAGGGGAAGGATGTAATTGTTGGAGAGTCGCGCACTCACACGCTCATACCAAAGAACCCCGAGGTAGGAGTGTGGAAACAGAACATTAACACCCCTTCAGCTAAAGCTCCCAAGAGGCTGAAGATAACGTACAATATGCTGTTAAACAAGCATCAAAGAAAGGCCAAGGAAGCAGGTCCACACGCTAAGAAGCTAAAGCAGTCGAAGGGTCCAAGACTCTCGAAGGGTAGCTTCGGACCGAAGACGTTGAACCCTCCGCACGACAGCTTCGGGCCACGGTGGCCTGACACTCCGCACGGTGGCTTCGAGCCACAATGGCCGAACCCCCCGTACAGTAACTTTGGCCCCCAATGGCCGAACCCCGCACCGTGTTGGACTTCTCCGATAGGAGGCTTCGACCCGCACTGGCCGAACGTACCTCTGGCCCGGCAGGACCCTTCACTGGTGTGGTCCGAGACACCATCAACTCTGCTGAACCCCCTTCCAGGTAAGGGGTTCGGCTCTTAGTTGGCAATGCCACTAGAGCCGCCGATGCCTCCGCCGTACGATTGGGCGGGAACCCCGTGGGCTCCGTACGTATCCGGGTCGGGGTACCCTCCTCAACCTAACACTATGCCTTGTTTTCCTTCAGAGTATTATGGATGGCAGGGACAAACAGACGTAGCGGAGAGGGGCATCGTCCACAGACTGTCTGTGGTGCCTCTGAATCGGACCATGCAGAGCGAAGCTGAAGGGTGCAGGCACGCAGAGGCCGAGTGCGAGAAGGAGATGCGCGAGAAGGAAGCTGAGGACGAGTGCGACGCTATCTTCGAAGAAATCCGCCCTCGGCCGGCTACAAAACAGGTATGGAGGGAGAAGCCGGTTGAGATAACCAACCCGGATCCTAGTCCGAGCGACGACGACGACATGCTTGCGATGACTACTCACCCGTCTCCGAGGGGCCCACACCCCAGACAATAGACATCAACATCATCACGCTGCCCGCCGAGTTCGCCCTACCACAGGATGAGGCCGAGGTCGCTCAATTGAACCTCGGCCTATGCAACGCCATATTCAAGAACACCGAGGACTCGGCTCACCATCTGAAGCCTCTCTACATCAGAGGCCACATCGATGGAAAGTCGATTTCCCGAATGCTTGTCGACGGCGGCGCCTCGGTTAACTTAATGCCTTACTCGTTGTTGAAGAAACTTGGCAGGGGCAAGGATGATCTGAAGAAGACTAACTTGATGCTCAACGGCTTCAACGGTGAGAGCGCCGAGGCCAAGGGCGTACTCTCCATGGAGTTGACGGTGGGCAACAAGACATTGCCAACAGCATTTTTCGTCGTCGACGTACAAGGTAAATACAGCGTGCTGCTCAGGCGCGACTGGATTCATGCGAATTGTTGCATTCCTTCCACCCTACATCAGTGCCTGATACATTGGGACGGCGATGAGGTGGAGGTCATTCCCGCGGATACTTCGGCCCAAGTAGCATTGGCCAATGTATCGGTTGACGCCATACAAAACAAAGTAGAGTGTCTGTCAGGTAGAGATCTTTCGGATTACGATTTTGTTAGCGTATCTGGAGGACAGTTTGTACTAGTGTCTGTAAAGCCGGCTGGAGTAGCACGGTTGTTTTTGTATTGATAGCCATGTCTATCAAGAGTAATCTAGATTGGCTAAAGTCTCGTGTGGAGCAATATCGGTCTAGTAAAGATGGTATCGCCGAGGCCATCAAGGACTTTAATGAAATAGAGAAATTAGGACAAGGTTTTGCGTCGGCCGACCCCTTGGAGGAAGTTGACATAGGTAATGGTAGCATCCCAAGGCCGACTTTTGTAAACCAACATTTACAGCCCGATGAAAAGTATGAAGTAATAAAGTTACTTTGGTCGTATGTTGATTGTTTCGCATGGGAGTATAGCGAGATGCCAGGACTAAGTCGTGAACTCGTGGAGCATCGGCTGCCTATCAAGTCCGGATTTAGGTCTTATAAGTAGCCTCCCTGCCGCTTTAACTCGGCCGTCTATGATCGAGTTAAAGAAGAAGTGGATCGACTACTAAAGGCTGAATTTATTAGGCCGTGCAAGTACGCGGAATGGGTTGCTAACATTGTGCCTGTAGAGAAGAAAGGGAGCGACAAGATACGGGTATATATTGATTTCAGGGATCTGAACAGAGCCACTCCAAAGGACGAGTATCCAATGCCGATAGCCGACATGTTGATTAATGATGCTTCAGGACACAAGGTACTGAGTTTTCTTGATGGCAATTCTGGTTATAATCAAATATTTATGGCCGAAGAGGACGTCTACAAGACTGTCTTTCGATGCCCTGGTTTTGTCGGTTTGTTCAAGTGGGTCGTCATGACCTTTGGTTTGAAGAATGTTGGCGCCATGTACCAGCGCGCTATGAACTTGATCATTCATGACTTGTTAGGAGTTATGTTAGAAGTTTACATCGATGATGTCGTAGTCAAATCGGACGCTATGGGAAACCATTTAGCCGATTTGAAGGTTGCTTTTGATAGAATGTGACAGTATGGGTTGAAAATGAACCCACTCAAGTGTGCTTTTGGTGTGTCGGCGGGTAAGTTCTTAGGTTTCATGATTCACGAGAGAGGCATAGAAATTGATCCTAAGAGACTTGAGAAGATTAGAAACATTGCAGCGCCGACGTGCAAAAGGGATGTACAAAAATTGCTAGGCAAGATGAACTATTTGCGTCGCTTTATATCCAACTTGTCCAGCAAGATTGATGCCTTTGTCCCCATACTCCGGCTAAAAAACAAAGTTGAGTTCACTTGGGGGCAAGCCAGCAAAGTGCTTTTGAGAAGATCAAGGAGTGCTTGTCATCACCGCCTGTGGTGAGAGCACCCAAAGCCGGGATTCCGTTTCGGCTATACATCGCTACTGAAGATAGCGTGATTGGGGCCGCGCTAACCCAGGAGGTAGGGAGAAAAGAGTACATCATCACATTCTTGAGCCGCCGCCTGCTGGATGCCGAAACCAGGTACGCATTTGTGGAACGATTGTGTTTATCACTTTACTACGCATGCACCAAATTACGCCATTATCTTCTGCCCACTACATGTGTTGTCGTTTGCCAAACTAATGTTATAAAGCACATGTTACAGAAGCCGATTCTTAGTGGAAGAATCGGAAAATGGGCTTACACGTTGATTGAGTATGATTTGGTCTATGAACCCCTGAGAGCGATGAAAGGTCAAATCGTAGCCAACTTTATAGTTGATCACCACGTAGATGTCAACTGGAGTGACAATATTGCTCTAGTTGAGGTAGTGCCATGGAAACTTTATTTTGATGGTTTGGCTTGCAAGAGTGGCCAAGGTATTGGAGTGGTTCTCATATCGCCTAATGGAATGCACTTTGAAACTTCGGCCCGTCTAGAGTTTTCTGCCACTAATAACCAAGCCGAATACGAAGCTTTATTGCTAGGTCTTGAATTACTAGAATCTATAGGTGCTAGACATGTCCACGCATATGGTGATTCTTTGTTAGTAGTGCAACAAATAGCTAAAAATGCTCAATGCTTTAACGGCTTGTTGAATAGTTACTTGGATAAATGTCTAGACATAGTTTCTACTTTTGATGACTTCAAAATCTCTCACGTGTCAAGAAAAGCCAACTCAGTCGCAAATGATTTGGCTCAGCAAGAATCTGGTTACCAAGTCAGGAGGGGAAAATTTTCTGTATTGGAGAAGCCAATGCTTAGTCTCACTACCGAAGACAGTAACGGTGGGCAGGCACACCCTCCGGGTCGAACCCCTCTGGCCGCCGAAGGCCACTACGCGCTAAGGACCCTGGACCAGAGTACCCTGCCGACCAATAGACCTAGCACGCCAGAGTCTGTAGGCCGAAGCCTCCCTCATAGAGAAGGCTCCCCGGAATCCGAACCCTCTGGAGGGCTTCGGCCCAGCACACTCCGAACGGCTAGCCCGGCCAGGCTTAGGCGGGAGCAGGAATGGCTCGGGGGGCATCCTGAAGTCAGTAGTTTAGAAATTTCTTCAAGGGGTGAGCCAGCGAGACCCTCTGAAAACCTATAAGGGCGATTGGAGAATCCCAAACGTCCAGTATTTGAGAGACTCTAGCCAAAGGGTTGATCGGAAGGTTCGGCGACAAGCATTCAAATTCGTGTTGATAGACGACACATTGTACCGCCGAACCATCGATGGAGTACTATTGAAGTGTTTAGACCGCGAACAATCCCAGGTGGCTACGGGAGAAGTCCATGAAGGACTTTGCGGCTCTCATTAGTCGGCCCAAAAGATGAGTTGGATGCTCAAAAGAGCGGGTTTTTATTGGCCGATTATGACTGAAGATTGTTTCAAGTAATATAGAGGGTGTGAAGCATGTTAGAAGTTTGGCAATATTCAGTTGGCTCCTGCCTCATTGCTCAATCCTATTGTCAAGCCATGGTCGTTTCGAGGTTGGGGTTTAGACTTCATCGGCCAGATTCACCCTCCTTCCTCAAAAGGGCATCGGTTCGTGTTGATGGCGACAGATTACTTCACTAAGTGGATCGAGGCCGTACCTCTCAAGAACATGACTCACGATGAGGTACGTGATTTTATCTTAAAGCACATCATACATAGATCCGGTATTCCTCAAACTCTTACTACGGATCAAGGTAGTTCATTTGTTTCTGGAGAAGTAAGGGACTTCGCTGAATATTATGGTATTAAGTTGATAAACTCTTCACCTTACTATGCTCAGGCCAATGGTCAGGCCGAGTCTAGTAATAAGACCGTGATTAAGCTCATTAAGAAGAAAATTGAAGAGTTTCCTAAAAGGTGGCATGAAGTGCTTTCTGAGGCGCTATGGGCTTGTAGGATTGCAAAGCACGGTGCTACCAAAGTCAGTCCATATGAATTGGTATATGGACAAGAAGCTGTTCTGCCCGTAGAGGTCGATCTTGGCTCCTTAAGATTGTTAAAGCAAGATGGCTTATCGGTCGACGAGTATGAAACTCTTCTAAAGGATAATCTAGAGGAAGTGACCGATAAGAGACTAAGGGCTTTAGAAGCCATAGAAGTAGACAAGAAGAGAGTAGCTAAAGCCTACAATAAGAAGGTTAAACCAAAATCATTTCAAGTAGGAGATTTGGTGTGGAAAATGATTTTACCCTTAGGCACGAAGAGTCCCAAGTTTGGTAAATGGTCACCTAGTTGGGAAGGTCCTTTTAAGATAGCCGAAATCGCTCCCGGCAACGCATACGTGTTAGAATCCCTGCAGGGAGAGCGGTTTCGAAGAGCTTTGAATGATAGGTACTTGAAAGGGTATTTCCCAAGTGTGTGGCAAACATCATAAAGGGTATCGAAAAGCCGATATGGATGGTATCGTCTTCAGCTCATTGTGCTTTTAGTTCACTCAATTCGCTAAAAGGCAGGGGGGCATGTGTTGATAGCAAAAAATGGCATTAATGGCTGAGACTGCCAAAATATTAATTTTGGTGATTTAGGCCAAAAATACACATGTTCGGGGTCAGGTCAAAGCCCTACAGGGCTGAAGGCCCGTTGGGCCATGGGCTCCGAAAGCCCCTAGCCAGCCCACGGTCTTTGGCCAGGAAGCCTTCGGAGGCCCATGCCACCGAAGCTTCGGCCCGAGGAGCAGGCTTCGGCGGGCCTGGCCGAAGCCCACTTCGGCAGAGACAGAGTTGGATGTGATTCTGACTGAGTTTTATCTCTATCCAAGCTGAAAAATAGCATATTCGATCTGAAGTTGGCCCCTATAAATAAAGAGGTGAGGCCGGCTTAGAGAGCCCCCCAAAACTCAAACTAAACCAAAGCCCTAGCTTTGATCGTATTTACTTTACCTTTATTTTCCTGTACCTCTTTGTGGGTTTGCCTGGAAGCCCTCCACCGGCCACTTCAGAATAGTGGTAACCCTTGTTACTTCACTTGTGAAGTATCCGTTAATCTACGTAATAGATTGCTATTGCCTTGTTACTTCGCCTGTGAAGTATCCGCTAATCTACGTAATAGATTGCTACCTTCGCTACTAGTGCAACACTTAGCAGAATTCGGTCCACATGTCGAATTGGTACTTTGAACTCTCTTTGTTGCAGGTTCCCACGTTCGGAACTATTTCGTCGGAGGTGTCCAGAGCTGAGAGATCGGTTTCGGAGGTCACCAGGACACCCTTCGGCGAGATTGCAGGCTCCGACGACAGGCTTCGCCAGCACACTTAGTCACAATAGGCTTCACCACGATCGCACTCCGCACTGGACGAAGTTACACCCGCGCGCGACTCTCGTGTCATTATTCGGTAGTTTGCTGTATCAGAGACCTCACACCGAACCCCGTTGTTCGAAGGTGATCGTCTCGTCCAGATCCGTTCGGAGTCTATCTTTGGCCGGATCAGTCCGAACGCCGAAGCACCCTTCGGCGGGATACTTCGCACCGAAGGTACACTTCGGTGCCCCCTTCGCACCAGACTTCAAAGCTAACAGGCTCCGACCGGTTTGCTAATTCTATTCTGTTTAATATATTTCTTTCGGCTAATTGGATTATTTTGTGTGATCTGATTGCCTGGCGACTCCACCCCCCTTATCACGACTAAGGGTAGTAAGAACGCGACGTCAGTTCTGTGTCACGCTTAGGTTTATCCCTAAGTATCCACACACTTTTGGATTGTCGAACTGACCCAAGTGCGGGGGCACGTTCTCGTGTCAACAGTTATAAACTATTACTAATTGTTTTTCATACCATTTTGCGGGATGAAGAGAATGACTAGGAGGTTGCGGGGCAGGAAGGGATGACTCGGAGGGTGTGGGGCAAGAGAATGAACAGGAGGCTGACTCAGAGGGTGCGAGGTAGGAAGAGGGTGCAGGTTAGGCCGACATAGAGGCTCTTGCAAGGTCCGCATCATCCTCACATCGTTTCAGGATGAGCCACCTGGTCGCCCCACCTATAGCCCCTCCGACTGGAAATAAGATTGAGATCACGCCTGTAGGTGATGGGTAAATCTCATCTTCCGTTGTTTTGCTTTACTGCCAAAAAATTATTTTAGTTTATTGACTTTATTTATTATGTATTTCTAGATCTTAGATTGATTCTAGGTTTGACAACACTTCAAGGGTCAAGTAGGTTAACCAGATATTGGGTAATCTATGTCGTCTTCACTACCTAGGGGTGTTGACACTGCTGACCGGTGATCTTCAATTCTGCACGACATGAGACCAATACCGGTTTGCTCCTGACGGGGACTACGGAACTACCCAGGGCGCAGTGTGTCATGACTTCTGGGTATGATTTTTTTTCATGCATTGTTTTATTTTAACGCAAAACTTCTAGAGTTATAGTAAGCTACTGATCATGACTTTTGCAGTTACGCTTTTTCTTGCTAGAATCGGGCAATCACCATAATCATGCCCTTCTTATCTTAAACAATAATACATATAAGGTTGTGAAGGATGCGAGTTCATATGCCCTGATTCAGGCGAACAATCAGTACTACAAAGAGAAGTTAGGGTAACGAATGAACAAGACGATGTGTTCTTCAGCAATATACTTGACTAAGGAGCAATATCATTTGGTAAACAATTCTAACTCTTTTAATCTTTGATTTTTGAGATTTATTTTCACATAATGCAGAAGATTTACTTTCGTTCAAGTGAGATTTCTATGGTTTGAAAACTGTGACGATGCCTACTTTGAATTTTGCAAGCTTTGGTCTTCAGATGAATTCAAGAAGGTTTCTGAGAAGAAAAGACTTTGTCACGGAATGGATCCGAAGCACAGATATGGGGTCGATGGACATATCCACTTGGCTAAACGCATGGTAAGTCCTACACTTGTCACTTTATCTTTATATACATTGTAATGCGACTAACTCATATCTATAGGAAGCTAAAACTGGTGTTGCGCCAAGTGACATCGAGGTTTATGCTTCTGGTCATAAAGGAGTAGATCCTTCACATCCAGATATATTATGTAGTCAGTCAGCAATGGATCATTTGGTGAGATGTTAACAATTTTAATAGTTTGCATCATTTTTCTTCGTCTAATCAACATTATTGGTTTTTTTTTGCAGACGCAATATGGTCAACACATGGTTCAACTCCAAAGAGAGGAGTATGCTTGGAGGAGGCAACCTGTCGACCCAATGGGCGTGTAGTCTAGTGGAGGTGGAAAGAGCCATGGACGGTGAGACGATGTTTCTCAATGTTTTGTGTGGTACTGTAATGGTAACTAATGTATTTAATGTTGCAGGTATTCCATGTTCAATGGAGTTATTGACTCAAGGGCGGTGAGAACTCAGAAGTCAGCTCAGTCATCGTAGGGTTCCTTAGGAGTTAGCTCCAGCCGTCGCCGCTTAGAAGAAAACCCGGAAGTGCTTCAACTGACGGAGGAACTGAGACAGTCATGCGAGAAAATGAGGCAGTATCAATAGTATTATACTGCTCGCTTTGCACAACAACAGACGATGATGCAGGTAAGTTCAATTTGTCGCATTACAATTATATAACATTTAGCAATATGTTTAAAACTAACTAATTACATTACAACATATATAACACATGACCCAACAACAAGGACTTGACATGTCGCAGTTTCAACCAATGCCTCCCCCGCCACCATTATTTCCAATTGGTGCGCCTCCTGCAGCTGAGGTACCTCCTGACATGTCGTTACTTGAGTTACTTGAGTTAACGTTTAGATGGTTATTTGAGTCGGCTTGTTAGATGATAATGTTTCCCGAATTTTATTTATTGCTTCATATTATCCGTACTCCTGATCAAGATGGACCATTGGCTTCAAATGTGGATGATCCAAGAGGCAGCAGTGGCGCCCACAACTCCAACCAACCAAGTGAGTGTGTATTTGAACGTGACTTGTGAATTTGAACATGACTTGTGTCTTTAGATATGATTTGTGACTTTAAATTGTTAAGTTTGTGAATGTGAATGGTTTGTGAAAGTGGAGAATGTGAATGTGAATGGTTTGTGAATGTGGAGGTGAATGGTTAAGTTTGTGGTTTGTGAATGTGAATAGTTTGTGAATGTGGAAGAGAATGGTTAAGTTTGTGGTTTGTGAATGTGGAGGAGAACAGTTAAGTATGTGGTTTGTGAATGTGAATAGTTTGTGAAAGTGGAGAATGTGAATGTTTTGTTAATATGTGAATGTGTTTATGGATGTGAATGTGTTTATGAGGATGTGAATGTGTTTATGGTGTGAATGTGAATGTGTGATTATGTTTTGGATATGTGAATGTGAAATTGTGATTTTGTTGTTGGATGTGAATGTGAATGAGAGAACCAGAAAAACAAAAAAATCCAGGTAATTTCTATCCGTTATGGTTAGCCGACGGAAGTTAGTGGGCATTAGCCCACGTGGCAAAAAAGACAGTTTGCCCACGTGACAAAAACCTTTAACTTCCGTCGGCTAACGTTTGGCCGACAGAAGTTAAGGGTTTTTGCTGACATGGAAAAATGTCCCGATAACTTCCGTTGAATCGCTTCCGTCGGGAAATGCCTAATTTCTGTCGGTTTTGGCCGCCGGAAGTTGTCTGATTTGTTGTAGTGGTCCGTCCATATACTTGTCACACCGGTCAACGTCACGACAAGACCTCTTCCTCTGAAGTTCCCTGAAGTGCCTTCCCTCGGAGGGCTTCATCATCATATCTTCTGTTGACAATCACTCATCATTTGAGAGGCATGAACCCATAATCTCCATCATGACTCCTCACTATTATACTGTCCTTTGTAACCTTGATGCATTATACCTATTCCACTTCAATGACTTACTGAGTATTCAAAATACTCACCCTTGCATTTCCCTAGTAGAAGAAGAGTTCATCATTGAAGATGAATGTGACACCTTTTGAGCTATTGCCTAGTTAAGTTTGCTAATGGAGTGGAGTCACCGCTGCACCAATAAAGTTATTTAAGAATTATTAATGTTTATCATTATTGTTTGAGGTTACAATGCTACATCTGTAATAAGTATTTTATTTATTTCGTCGTGAATAATAATGCTTTTGATGTCCAATAAATTATCAATTGTATGTATCTGACTTACTCTTGGACGAAAGACTTTCTGCACAATAAATCATAAGGAAATGGTTGGAATTTTTGGGTGTGACAGGTGGTGTAAAAGAGAATTTTTAAAAAGTTTAAATGTAAAATGGTAAAACAACAAATAAATCTAGTAATTTTATGACAATCTAATAAGTATAATAAACTTAGACACGCCATTTACATATACACCGTCCATTCTAGCATTTTCCCTTATTATAATATCATCTTATCACAAATACACAGTCCATTCTAAATGTAGATAATGTAGATAATTTCCATTCTAATGGCAAAACAAATTGTACTTGGTTTGTCTTAAATAATCTTAAATAATGTAGAATAGTTTTGGTCTTTTGGATCTCTGGTTGGTTTGACGGAGAAACAAAAACCGTCCATTCTAAAAATTTGGACGGTGTTGATCTGTTTCAAGTTTGGATCCGTAAACCCTAGGCTCTAGCTGCTCCTGCTGCCCCATCCATGCCGAGGCCGAGCTGCTGCCCCCTCGCCTTCGCCTCGCCGCCCGGCGCCCTCCACCTCCCACGCCGCCGCATGGCCTCCGCGCCGTCTCGCGCCTTCCAGCTCCGCCTCAACCCGCTCACCGGTGACTCCGAATGGCTCGTTGTTGAGGAGACGGACGGGGACGGGGAGGCGTCCCGGTCGCCACCGCTGCCGAGGCAGCTTCTTGCCGCCACCTCCTACCTCGACATGCTGAACGACGCCGCCCGGAACAGTGCATTCCGCCGAGCCATCGACGCTGCCATCACCGCCCCTTCCTCGCGCGTCCTCGACATCGGGTCAGCACCGATTTCGAATACCCCGAAAGCTTCCGCACGATTCAATACCCGTCGAATCTTGTATTGAGCGCCTGCTTTTGTTGGGATTTGGGTTATGGACCCAAGAATTGAATAATTTGTTCCAGGATACCGTGAGAAACTACATGACCTAATGCAACAGGCGTGTTCCTGAATCCCGATGTTGGGTTCTGGGACTATGATTGAATTCTGTTTTTAATTATGGAACAAGATTGGGTTTATGGTGAGGTGGATGTTTCACCTAAGATAGACGCCTTCAATCATATACCACAATGCAACTGCAGGTTGAATGTTTTTTAAACCACTTTACTTGCATTGCTGGATAGTTAGGTCATATGATCTCGTGAGTCACGACTGCCATGGGCAATAAGATCATGTTCACTGTCATCCTTAATCGTATCCTAAATCTAAGCATCCAAGCTCTTATTGGGTGTTAATTCTAGTGTGAAAGTGAGATGGAGATCCAATGAATAGTAAGGCAACTGGTTGCTTTGATTGGATAGACAAACAGAAGTAGGGTCTCTTTTCTAAGTTATTTTTTGTCAACCACTGAATTTGAATTTGACAAATTTATCAATCTTTAGGTTTTCTAAGGCTGTGTTACAAAACAAAATGTTATACTTTCAGCTTTTATGTGCAATTGTTTCATTACCTTGCTTGAGCTGTCCTTCTTAATACATGATTTATAACAACAAAATATGGAATGGATGCTTATGTCTATGATGATTTTAGTGCTGGGACTGGGTTGCTATCCATGATGGCTGCACGAGCTTTGGCAGCTGCTGGAGGTGAAACTAGAGGAAGTGTTTCAGCATGTGAATCCTATCTTCCAATGGGGAAATTGATGCGGAGGGTTCTGAGAGACAATGGGATGGAAAATAAGGTCAAAGTCATTCACAAGCGTTCAGATGAGCTCAAATTTGGACATGACCTTTATTCACCAGCTGATATACTGGTAGGCTCTTGTTTTAACCCAACCGCCACTCTTGACTATTGGCCATAGATTCTGGCATACTGCTCATATCCTAAGCATATTTTGGCATGGAAAAAATGATCATTGCCACTCTTTAAAGTGGCACTTGATCTCCCGATGTCTCTCTGACTTATGCCCCAGGACCCATGGTGAGAGACACGTAGGCTGAAAATGACCAATTTTTCCCACTCTAAATGTTCATATTCCCCTATATTCAAATAATCGATAATCCTGTTCATATCTAATTATTTCATTTTTTATAGAAAATCAACATATGTAACTGATCTCACTGTCTTGAACTCTTGATATAATAGAGACTATCTGTATTGGGAAACTGTTGTTAGTGTTGTGATGTATTGATTGTTTGGTTATTTGGACTGCTGCATTCCGGGGAATGGTCATCTTCTAATATTCATTACTTTCCCTTTTATTTAGGGATATATAAGAGGATTTAACATTTCTCTTGCTATTGTGTATTTTTTAACCAATCAGACATGTTCTGCAGGTAACTGAAATTCTTGATTCTGAGCTGTTGGGTGAGGGTCTGATACCTACTTTACAGCATGCGCACGACATGTTATTGGTGAAAAATCCAAAGACAGTTCCATATCAAGCCACTACATATGGGCAGGTGGTGCCCACTGCCTTTATTTATATGAGCTCATCCCAGTAATAGCAATGTTGGATTGATTTATACTGAAATTTGTTGGTTTCCTGGGTGTTCTAGCTAGTTGAATGCACATTTTTGTGGAAGCTGCATGATTTGCACAACAATGAAGCAAATGCTGAAGATGGTGTATGGCTTACTCCTGATGGGATGGAAAGGATGCTTTCTGTGAAGCAACAGCAACATGCAATGCAGTGTGATGCATTGGAAGATGAAATACGACTGGTATGGACATGAATTTTGCACAATCTGATAGAGTGTTCTCCCAAGTCCTAATTTGTTTTGATGTAGCTGTCAGAACCCTTCAAAGTTTTTGAATTTGACTTCTGGAAACGGCCAGAGAGTCATCGTGAAACCAATATCAAGATAAGAACAACTCGTGTTGGACATGTTCATGCTATTGTTTCATGGTAGTGCAGCCTCTTGAAGTATTTCTAGTCTTATAATATCTCTGAATAAATACATCTTTCTCTGAATGCAGGTGGGTACTTCAACTAGATTCTGCTGGGTCAGTCTTCTACTCAACTGCTCCTAGATGGGTTAGACAATCAAGCACTGGCGATGTACCACAATATGCCAATGGTTGTTTAAATAATTATGGCTTCCACCACCTCATCCTTTTTGTTAGAGTGTGTGTTTCTCTGGTGTGTGGGCCCCCCTTGTCTGGTGTGTGGGCCCCTCTTGTAAGCTTCTTCTATCCTCCCAACCTTAGGGAGAGTAATACACTCTGCCATTCTACCCTTTCTTACATGGTACCAGAGCCACTGCAGACCGCCGCCGCCGCCATGGCCAGCGAGCCCTTCCCCTCACCGGCGTCGGTCTCCTCCCCTCCCCTTCTTTCCTCCCTCCCCTCTCCTCATCGCGTGGACGACCAGCTCCTCCCTGTCTCGGTCAGATCTGCCTCCGCCGGGATTGGATCCAATGCCGCCTACCTCTTCGCCGGCGCCGACGCGGCTCCCTGTCGCCTGGACGGTTGAAACCTCCCTGCCTCGGTCGGATCCGCCTCCACTGGGACGGGATCCGAAGCTGCCCCGACTGGATCCGCCGGCTCCCTCTTCTTCGACGCCGGTGGGCCTGCGGGCTGGCCAACCCCCTCCACGTTTGCTTCGGGCTTCCTCCTCCCGCTGTCGGCAGCACACAGTGTCCTCTCGTTCGTCTTCTCTGTCAGGCTGCTGCCGTTGCCCGTCAGACAACCACCGCCGACCATTGCCCCCCTCCTGCGGCTGGGTCTGGCGTTGCCTTGGCTGTTGCCGGCTTGCCGCCCGCCGCTGCGAGCTGGCCGGCTGCTGCCATCCCTCTCCCCACTACCGCTGGCACCTTTGGCTCCCCCGATGTGGTCGCTGCCAATGCCGCTCTGGCCGCCGCCCTAGCCAATGCTAAAACTTTCGCCGTTGCTGCCCTTTCCTGGGAAAGTGCTTGCCAGGCCGCCGATGTGCTCGCCCAACATGTTGCCGAGGCTGAGCGCCATCTCGGGGGTGGTCCTCTTCCCTGTGACCACCTCGTCGATCCTCCAGCACATGCCGCCACCAATCCAGTTGTTGCGCAGCTCCACGCTCAGGCGGCCGGTGTCCAGAACATCCGGTCGCTTGTTTCGGTCACCCTCGACCCCTTCTCATCCTCGTACGCGCGCTGGCGGGATCTGGTGCTCCTTACGCTACAGCGCTACGCCTTGGATGACCACGTCCTCCTTGACACTCCAATAGCCGCTCCAGGGTCGGTGTGGCGGCGCATGGACAACGTGGTGTTGTCTTGGCTCCTTGGCTCCGTGACCCTCGAGCTCCAAGACATCGTGCGGGAGCTTGGCGGCACTGCGCGTCAGGCTTGGGTTGCGATCGAGGGGCAGTTCCTTGGGAACCGTGAGGCCCGCGCTCTCCAGTTGGACGCTACCTTCCGCACCTTCGTCCAGGGGGATCTCCTCTTCTCGGAGTACTGTCGCCGCACGAAGGGGATGATGGACTCCCTTCGAGACCTCGGCGAGCCTGTTGCGGAGCGCACTCTTGTCCTCAACATCCTCCGTGGTCTCGGCGATGCATACGCCCACCTCCGGACGTGGATCACCAGGACAGTGCCGTTCTCATCTTTCCACAAGGTCCGGGATGACCTTGTCCTCGAGGAGCTTACTCGTGGCCTCGCTCCCACGCTTGCCACCGCGACTACTCTCACAGCCTCCGGTTCCGGTAGGACCGCCTCCCACCCACCGTCGGCGCCGGCTCCTTCCCTCCTAGGTGCTCCTCCCACCGGCTCCATCGGGGGTGAGGTGGTGGTCGCCGGCGTCGCCAGGGGGGCGGCGCAGTGGTGTCAGTCGTGGTCCTCCCTCCGCTACGCCAGCCCCTGCCTCTGTTCATGCGACCTGGCCTTCCTTCTCCCACCCGTGGTCGGGGCGCATTTCCATGTGGCCTGGGCAGTTTACAACTGGAGCTCCTCGACCGCCTACATCACCTGCGATGACCATGCTCACCGGGCCAGCCTAGCACACGCTGCCCCTGGTCTGGCCGGTGCAGCACGCACCACCTTCGGCGTGGGGTCCGTGGTCCGGAGGATGGGACCAGGCGGCCCTCGCGCAGTCCTTCAACACTCTGGCGTTGACTCCGCCGACTGCTACGGACTGGGTGGCCGACTCGGGTGCCTCCTTCCACACCACTGTTAGAGAGAACACTCGCATTGGTAGGGATGACACTCAAGAGTTGGGGCAATTTTCTTCTCATTCAACTCACTCAAATGCCATGCCAATCCAAATGGTTGGGGATACATATTTATAGGCTAGCCATGTAGCCCAAGATGCTAGTCTAAGATGCTAAAGCAAAGATGCTAGTCTAAGATGCTAAAGCAAAGATGCTTAGTCTAGTCTAAGATGCTAAAGCAAAAGATGCTAGTCTAAGATGCTAAAGCAAAAGATGCTAAAGGTGCTAAGACTACAAACTTGTCCACACATGGACATCACACATGTCATGCCAAACAACATGTCATGCCAAAACACACATACACACACAGACTTATCCTCTCAATCTCCCCCTAAGTCTTGTGTGGCGCCTTTTGGGAAATCTGAACCATCCCAATCCCGGCGCGAAGCTCCTGGAACTTGATCCGCCCAAGCGACTTGGTGAGGAAGTCGGCGAGCTGGTCCTGGGTGTTGATGTAGCTGGCCTT
Source organism: Zizania palustris (assembly GCA_019279435.1). Taxonomy (NCBI): domain Eukaryota; kingdom Viridiplantae; phylum Streptophyta; class Magnoliopsida; order Poales; family Poaceae; genus Zizania; species Zizania palustris. The sequence goes on along the minus strand of JAAALK010000283.1, from coordinate 6,586,894 downwards.
CACACTCCCCTCATCCAAACAACTCCGGATGAAGTGGTACTTTACCCGGATGTGCTTGCTGCGCTCGTGGAAGACAGGGTTCTTTGCCAAAGCCAAAGTAGACTTGCTGTCCACCCTGAGCTCCACCACTTCGGCATCTCTGCCAAGAAGATCGCCAAGCAGTCGAGCCAGCCAGAGAGCTTGAGTTGATGCAGAAGTGGCTGCGATGTACTCTGCCTCGCAACTGGACATGGCCACCACCTGCTGCTTGACCGACTGCCAGCTGATCAGACACTTACCAAGGAAGAACAGTGTCCCGCTGGTGCTCTTGCTTGTGACGATGTCGCCGGCGTGGTCGCTGTCGCTGTACCCGATGAAATGCGCCGCACCGGGGCACCTTGGGTAGTACAAGCCGTAGTCAAAGGTCCCCGCGACATAGCGTAGAATCCTCTTCACGGCCTGCTGATGCTCTGTCGTCGGTCGCTGCATGAACCGACTGACGTAGCCAACTGCGAACGCTAAGTCCGGTCGCGTGTGGACAAGGTAGCGAAGGCTGCCCACAATGTGCCGGTACTGCGTCGCGTCCACCTCCGCCGTGCTGTCGCGACTCAGCTTCAGCCTTTCCTCCATGGGAGTGTAGGCTGGGTTGTAGTCGGTGAGTCCGCCCAGCTCGACGATGCGCTTGGCGTAGGCGGTCTGGCGAAGTGAAGTGCCAGAGCTGTCCTAGTGCACCTCGATCCCCAAGTAAAAGGAGAGGAGCCCTAGGTCACTCATCTGGAAGGTGGCCTTCATCTTCGTCTTGAACGCCTCTACCTCCACCTCCTTGGTGCCGGTGATCACCAAGTCGTCAACGTAGACACCTACCAACATGGCATTGTCTCCCTTGCCCCGCCGGTAGTCTGCAGCCTCATGAGCACTTTGATGGAACCCCATCTGCCTGAGAGTGGAGTCCAACTTGTCGTTCCAAGCTCGTGGTGCCTGTCGCAAGCCGTAGAGGGCCTTGCGCAGGCGGAGAACCTTGTTCTCCTTGCCGGGGATGACAAATCCTGGCGGCTGTCGAACGTAGACCTCCTTCAAGTCGCCATTGAGGAAGGCAGACTTGACATCCATGTGATAGACACGCCAACCCTCCTGGGCTGCCAGCGCGAGGAGGACACGAATGGACTCCATCCGTGCAACAGGAGCGAAGGCATCGTCGAAGTCGACTCCCTCCTGTTGAACGAAACCGCGTGCCACCAGCCGAGCCTTGTGCTTGACCACCACCCCGGCTTCATCTTTCTTCAGCTTGAATACCCACTTAAGGGTGATGGCACGGTGTCCGGCCGGAAGATCAGCCAGCTCCCATGTCTGGTTCCGCTCGACGACGTTCATCTCCTGCTGCATCACGGCACGCCAGGCCGCGTCTCCTTCCGCCTCAGCGAAGGAATGTGGCTCACCGTCGTCATGCGCCAAGTGCAGCTCCGCATCGAAGTCATGTTGCGCCATCCCAGGAATGGGTTGCTCACCAAGGATGTTATCCATGATGCGGTAACGTAGAGGCTCGCCGTCATGGCAAGCATCGACACGGTCCCCGTTGTTTGATAATGGAGTAGTGAACTCCACTGTGCGCTGCTCATCATGGACTGAAGTTGCGGATGCCGATCCCGGAGATGTGGGCGCCGGTGTAGGAGAGCGAGGTGTGGCCGGTGCAGGAGGTGGTGGAGTACTTGCCAGAGCTGATGATGTGCCAGGTGCTGGGGCAAGCGAGCTCGGTGAAGGTGAGCTGCTAGCTCCCCCCGCTCCCTCGAAGTAGACGTACTCGACGATGAAATCGCTGATCGTCGAAGTCGAGCCATCATCCGCCATCTTGCCCCACGTCCAGCCTCGCCCTTCGTCGAACACAACGTCTCGCGAGATGTGGATGCGCTGTGTCGTCGGGTCGAGGATGCGGTAGGCCTTGGAGCCCTCCGCATAGCCGATGAAGACCCCTTGCGTACTCCGATCGTCAAACTTGCCGATGTGGCCGAGCTCCTTGACGAATGCTAGGCAACCAAAAACGCGAAGGTGGCCAACCGTCGGCTTGCGTCCGTGCCAGGCTTCATACGGCGTCTCGCCGTCAAGAGCCTTGGTGGGCGAGCGGTTGAGGAGATGGACGACAGTCATCACCGCCTCTCCCCAGTAGATCGCCGACATCCCCCTCTGCTTGAGGAGGGCGCGAGCAGTGGCCACCACCGTCTGGTTGCGGCGCTCGACGACGCCGTTCTGTTGTGGTGTGTACGGCGCGGAGTAGTGGCGCTGAATCCCCTCGTCGGCGCAGTACGTCGCGAACTCAGCCGCCATGAACTCGCCGCCGTTGTCCGTCCGCAACACCCGGAGCTTGCGGCCGCACTCCTCCGCGGCAGCTTGATGACGCTTGATAGCATCTGCGGCTGCTGCCTTGGTGTCGAGAAGCACCGCCCACATGTAGCGGGACACATCGTCGACGAGGAGGAGGAAGTAGCGCCGGCCTCCAGGGGTAGCCGGTGTCACGGGACCGCAAAGGTCGCCGTGCACGAGCTCGAGCTTCTCCTTGGCGCGAAAGCTCGCCTGATGAGGGAATGGGAGTCGCCGCTGCTTGGTCAGCACGCAGGTGTCGCAGAACTGCTCCACATGCTCGACACTCGGCATGCCCTGCACCATCTCCTTGATGTCGAGCTGCTTCACGGCCTCAAAGTTGAGGTGCCCAAAACGCTCGTGCCACCGCCACGCGTCGTCGTCGCGGCGGGCTGCAAGACACACTGGCTGCGCCACCTGCACATGAAGGACATAGAGACGATTGCTTCCTCTATTTACCTTGGCGACAAGTTGGTGCTGGTGATCCCAAATGCGCAACACCCCATGCTCTGATACCATTTTTTTCAGACAACACCCGCATTGGTAGGGATGACATTCAAGAGTTGAGGCAATTTTCTTCTCATTCAACTCACTCAAATGCCATGCCAACCCAAATGGTTGGGGATACATATTTATAGGCTAGCCATGTAGCCCAAGATGCTAGTCTAAGATGCTAAAGCAAAGATGCTAGTCTAAGATGCTAAAGCAAAGATGCTTAGTCTAGTCTAAGATGCTAAAGCAAAAGATGCTAGTCTAAGATGCTAAAGCAAAAGATGCTAAAGGTGCTAAGACTACAAACTTGTCCACACATGGACATCACACATGTCATGCCAAACAACATGTCATGTCAAAACACACACACACACATAGACTTATCCTCTCAACCACTCCTCATGATGGTATACTCCTCTCGCAGGCCACCCTACCCATCCTACCCCTCTTCCATCATGGTTGGGAATGGCTCGTGTCTTCCGGTCACCTTCGTGGGTGATGCGGCTCCTTGTGGTTCTTTTCGCCTTCGCAATATTCTTGTTGCTCCTGACATTGTTCGCAATCTTCTTTCCATTCGTCAATTCACTACTGATAATTCCTGTTCTGTTGAATTTGACTCCTTTGGGTTGACTGTGAAGGATATGGTCACCCAACGTCCTCTTCTCCGCTGTGACAGCACTGGACCCCTCTAGACGCTTCGCCTTCTGCCTTCCGCTGCTCCACCCTCGTCTGCTCTTGCTGCCACGACTTCCTCCACACTCTGGCACCGCCGGCTTGGTCACCCCGGTGTTGATGTTTTGGCTCAGCTTTGTAGTCGCTCCTCTGTTCCTTGTACTAGGGCTACTAGTGAGCATATTTGTCATGCGTGTCAGTTAGGTCACCATGTTCGTCTACCTTTTCCTATTTCTTCTTCGCATGTTGTTCGTGCGTTTGACCTTATTCACCGTGACTTGTGGATCTCTCCGATCATGAGTATTTCTGGTTATAAATATTATCCGGTTGTTCTTGATGATTTCTCTCACTACTCATGGACGTTTCCTTTACGGTCCAAGTCAGACGCCTTCCCCATGCTCACTCAATTCTTTGCTTGGGTGTCTACTCAGTTTGGGGTCCCTATCAAGGCATTACAGTGTGATAATGGTCGTGAGTTTGATAACTCCTCTTCCCGGGCTTTCTTCCTCTCGAAGGAAGTCCAATTGCGCATGTCGTGCCCCTATACCTCCCCTCAAATCGGCAAGGCTGAGCGCATGATTCGTACCACTAACAATGTTATGTGCTCTATGCTTTTTCAGGCTTCTGCTCCCGCTCGCTTCTGGGCCGAGAGCTTCCTTACTGCCACCTACATGCTCAATCGCCTGCCTTTTAAGGCCACGTGCGCTTCCACCCCTCACCATGCCTTGTTCGATACCCCTCCTTATACTCACTTTCGTGTCTTCGGGTGCGCCTATTATCCCAACACTTCCGCCACTGCTCCTCACAAGCTTGCGCCCCGCTCGACCCTTTGTGTGTTTCTCAGCTACTCCCCCGACCATAAGGGGTATCGTTGCTTTGACCTCTCTTCTCGTCGTGTTCTTATCTCACGACATGTCATCTTCGCTGAGTCAGTATTTCCTTTCTCCGCCGACTCCACCCCCGCCTCCAACCTTGAGGTGGAGTCTCTGTTTTCGACTGACCCGATGGTTCAGCCACCTTTGTCTTCTGCAGGTACACCTCCAACTGTTCCGGTGGCTCTACCGCCGTCTGGCGTGCCTTGTGTGGACACGGCGCTGCCCGCTGCGCCATGTGCGGCCTCGGTGTCCTTGTTGGTGCCACGAGTGGCCTCTCTACCACAGTCGGCGTTGCCTTCCGCGCCACGCATGGCCCCGGAGTCCTTGATCATGCCGCGCGCGGCCGCTTCATCGTCGCCTCCTGCACCTAGGGTCGGCCCGCTGCTGCCTCCTGCACCGTGCGCGGCCCCAGCATCGCCTGCTGCACCCGACATGGCCTCGGCCGTGCCACGTGTCCTGGCGTCGCCTGCCTCGCCACGTGTGGCCCCGACATCTTCTTCTCGCTACACCGACCCCGTGCGTGTCTACCAGAGACGCACGACGGTTGTTGCACCGGCCCGCTCTCCCGTCGAGCCACGATGTACCACTCGCCCATCCTCCACCGCGATCCCTGCCTCACTCACCCGATGGTGACTCGGTGGGCTGCAGGGGTCCTCCGTCCGGTTGACCGTCTGGTCCTCTCCGCCACTACAGGGCTGTGGGTCTCTCCTATACCCTCTACCATCCGTGGCGCCCTGGCGGATCCACACTGGCTCCACGTGATGGAGGAGTATGCGGCCCTTCTGGCCAATCGGACCTGAGACTTGGTGCAACGTCCCTCTAGCTGCAATGTGGTGACTGGCAAGTGGATCTGGACACATAAACGCAGAGCAGATGGTACGCTGGATCGGTACAAGGCTCGCTGGGTCCTCCGGGGTTTCACCCAGCTCTCTAGAGTTGACTACGATGAGACCTTTAGCCCAGTGGTGAAGCCTGCTATAGTCCGGACTGTTCTCTCCCTGGCAATCTCACGTTCTTGGCCAGTTCACCAGCTAGATGTGAAGAATGCATTCCTTCATGGCACCCTGACAAAGACTATGTACTGCAGCCAGCCCGCGGGCTTCGTGGATCCCGCTCACCTCGAGCTTGTTTGCCGGCTCAACAAGTCTATGTATGGTCTGAAGGAGGCTTTTCGGGCTTGGTATAGTCGCTTTGCCTCCTTCCTGGTGACTTTGGGGTTCAGTGAAGCCAAGAACGACACTTCTCTATTTGTCCTCCACCACGGTGGTGACACAACCTACCTGCTGCTCTATGTGGATGACATTGTTCTCACTGCCTCCAGCCAGTCTCTACTTCAGCGGGTTGTCACCTCGTTGCAACGGGAGTTTGCCATGAAGGATCTTGGTGTGCTCCATCACTTCTTGGGGGTGATAGTGGAACACCACACTGATGGTCTATTCCTCCACCAGCGCCAGTACGTCTTGGATATCCTTCAACGCGCCGGGATGACTGACTACAAGCCATGTTCCACTCTAGTTGATGCTCAGGCCAAGATTTCCGGTACCAAGGGTGCACCAGTGGATGATCCCACTGCCTACTGGAGCATTGCTGGTGCCCTTCAGTATCTCACCTTCACTTGGCCGAATATCTCGTATGCAGTGTAGTAGGTGTGCCTTCACATGCATGACCCACGAGACCCGCACCTCACTGCTATGAAGTGGATTCTCCGCTATCTGCGCGGCGCCCTCGACTTTGGGCTTCACCTTCGACGTTCTCCGGTTGCTGAGCTCGTGGTTTACACTAACGCCGACTGGGCGGGCTGCCCGGACACGCGTCGCTCCACCTCCGGCTACGCTGTCTTCCTTGGTAGCAACCTTGTGTCCTGGTCGTCCAAGCGGTAGCTTATTGTCTCCCGCTCTAGTGCCGAGGCTGAGTACCGCACTGTTGCCAACGGGGTGGCAGAGGCATCCTGGCTCTAGCAGCTCCTAGGGGAACTCCATAGCCCCCTCACCAGGAGCACTTTGGTCTACTGCGACAACGTCAGCGCCGTCTACCTCTCCACCAACCCCGTCCAACACCAGTGCAGCAAGCATGTGGAGATCGATCTCCACTTTGTCTGTGATCGTGTCGCCGTGGGAGATGTCCGTGTTCTACACGTACCCAACACTTCCCAGTTCGCCGACATCTTCACCAAGGGCTTGCCTTCCTCCACCTTCTCCGAGTTCCGCTCCATTCTCTACATCCGTTGCACCGGAGTTTCGACTGCGGTGCGGGGGGTGTTAGAGTGTGTGTTTCTCTGGTGTGTGGCCCCCCTTGTCTGGTGTGTGGGCCCCTCTTGTAAGCTTCTTTTTCTATCCTCCCAACCCTAGGGAGAGTAATACACTCTACCATTCTACCCTTTCTTACACTTTTGCATTTATTCAGTGTAATTTCCTCAGTGTTCGAGTAGGTGCTGGGTGCTAGTCGAGCGGTGACTCAGCGCCTAGGTGGCGCCCAGGTAACCTTCATTTTTCCTAGTTCTTAGGCTTCTTCACACAGTCCTAGGCATGCAGCTTTTTGCTTCTAGCTTTCTCCCTTTCACACGGCCAGTTTTTCTGCTTCCATCTTTCTCCCTCCCGAAGTCCAATGCGTTGGAATTTAATTTTTTGCCACTCCCTCACGGAGTCCCAAGCATCTAGGCATGCAACTTTCTGCTTCCAACTTTCTCCCTCCTGAAGTCCTATGCCTTCTCACAGTCCTAGTGAGGCAGGTGTTCTACTCCACAGTCGCAGCAGCTCGTGGCAGACGTTCCTCTCCCCTCTTCCCCTCCGGCCACCCCTGCCCCTCCCCTTCTCTCGAGCGGCTACGGCGATGGCCAGATTCAGGCTGCGTGTGGCTCCCGCTGCTGGATCTGTACACGCGTGCACCAGCCGCCGCCGGATCTGCACCGCACACGCGTCCGACCGTTCGATCTGAGATGCATAGGCGTCACCCTCTTCCCTCTGCAGTCGGTTCTGGGCCATCTAGGCACTGCGGTCAACTGCCGATGCTGCGGTTGACCTGCCTAGGTGCCCTGCTCGCCCAGCCGGCTGACCAGCCCCTCCATGCGGCGTTGGGGTGGCGCCTAGCGCCTAGGGCTTCCATTTTGAACACTGAATTTCCTAGACTTATGTGATTATAGAGTTGGCCACTTGGCTTTCCTTGGGGGAGGCAACATGTAGAACAGTTGATATGCACACTGCACTTCCTGATAATAAAACAATTTATATCTACCTGGCTTTGTACCAACAAGCCATACACCACCATTTATTAAGGCACATGCATAGACATATGTGTAGATGATCAATGCTTCACAAATACCATCAAGGCACACACATATGCATTCACAGATCCATTCATAGAAGATCATCAGGGTGAAAAACCACCATCGCCATCTACTTAGATATTTATTGTAGTAAATATTTTGAAACCACTCGGTTGAATTGCAATTTACAAGCTATTGATGTGGACCTTTTGAGACTTGCTTTACTTCTGACACTGAAAGTAATTGAAACTACAAATTTTGCTCATACTGCTTCCTGCCTTTCATAGACCTGAAGGATTGGTGTGATCACTGGAAACAATGTATATGGTTTATACAAGGAAGAGGGGTTCCTGCTATGGAAGACCAAATTCTTTCGCTACAAGCTAAACATAACCAAACTAGCATCTCATATCAGCTGAACTTCAATGATGAAGCATGTGATAGAAGCTTCAAAGGTGACCATCTAACATTGTTGCCAGAACGGATAGCACTTTATGGTGATAAAGATTGGAGATCAGCTCTGATAAATGTTGTACGAAATGCTGTGAGTTCTCCAATTCATTTAGCTATAAATATTATGTTGTTTAAGCTATAACTACCCTGTAACCTTTGGCTCTGCACTATTAGAAAGGAACCATGTTAGTCGTGTATAACTTCTGTAGAATCCATATATCGGTTACCTCTGGAAACCTAATCAAGCAATCAGTGTTCTTATAGCGGTAAGGCAAGGTGAGGCGACTTACCCCCTTCCAATTGCCTAGGTGAGTTAGACGCGTGGCGAGGTGACACCATACGCACATAAGGATTATACTATACTGAGGAGAGAATCAAAAGTGATAGCTACTTTAGGTTTTATCTAAAGACTCATATCTGCACTCCGCACAGAAAGAAGCATAGCTATTAGCTTCCCAGCCAAAACAGAAGCAAGCCCAAGGAAAAAAAGACTAAAGACGCAAGCCAAAACACTGGAACAGAAGCAAGACAAACGTGACCTCACCAAACAGCCACCTCACGCCGGCGTGGAGCTCCGCTGTCACCTCGCCAAGCCAAGGGCGCCGCTGCCTCACCAGGCTAGGGACGCCGTCACTGCCGACAGCGCCGCCGTTGGATTTGGAGCTCTGCTGCCACTTGCGTGCTGTACTTGCTCTCTTTTCCTTCTCTCTCTTTTTCAGTGAATCTGTTTCCTTTAGTGCCTGTGCGTTCTCTTTCCCTTTCTCTGTTTTCCTTTGTCGCTCGTGTGCTACAACATTTTCCCGTGTGCGCTCTTGCGTTTCCCCCCACACGTGCTCCTGCGTTTCCCCCCGCACGTGCTCTTGCCTCATGCCATGCGGTGTCGCCTCACCCACAAGTCGTCGCCACAGTCCCTAAGGTGACGACTTGCGACGCCATATCAGCTCCAGGCGTGGCGACCCCGATGCCCAGCACTGGACCGTGCCTAACTGCCTAGGCGACGCCATAAGAACCATGAAAGCAATCCATTGTTTATAGTGCACTCGGCTCATTTGAGAAAATGAAGGAAATTATATGTGTTGGGGGAAATTACTCCATTTCCAGGGCTTAAAGATTAATCCTTCAAAGGCTGAAGCAGACTCCGAAGCTAGTGAGTAGTTGTTCTAAAGATGAGTCACCACGCCGAAGGGTGCATCGATGCGAAGCCTTGGAGGACCCTCCGAAAGGAAGATAGAGGCCCCGAAGCCGAACGACACGATTGATGGGATGTCTAGCTTATCCATCTACCTTGTAGTATTCTACCTTTTATAACCTTGTTTCTGGTACCAAATAGGTTACACTATGTCGGTTGTAATCTAGGGGTAATTAGGTCTTTTCCTTATGCGTTTCTACCTATAAATACCCCCCTTTGTACCCTGTAAAAGGGGACTCCTCGGGGAAATTATTCAATTCACACGTTCGGACTGCTCGAGCTATTATCCAACCCGGAGGTTCGAGGCAGCCCTAAAGCACAAACTCTTTGTTTGTTCGTTCTTGATCTCAGAGAACCTGTTGGTGCAACTTTTGCGCCAACAGTTGGCACCGTCCGTGGGGAATCAAGTTCTAAAAGCTTGTTCTCTGCTGCTGACTGCACTTCGAAGAGCGCTTACGGAGGGAGCCTCGGAGTCTCAAGATTCCGCGCACCCTTCAGTTAACGGCTTCTTAGTACAGCCCGAAGGCCTTCACTCGACTTCCCGAGTCGTTCGAAGTCCTCCGTCTTCAAGACCTCTTCGTGGCTAGCTATGCCTCCGAAGCGGAGTCAGGCTTCGGGTCCTCTCCGAAGGTCCCCTCGGACCACAGGAGTCGGACCCTCGGCTACTCCGGCGATTCCCGCCGAGGCTGCTGGGCGTCGAGTACCCCGGGTCCCTCGAGCTCCTCCTACGGTGCTTTAGACCGATTACGTCAGCTCCCGAGACCCGGAGGTGCCCTCCGACGAAGACGAAGACCTTCCTGAAACCGAGGCTACGCAACTAGCCAGGCTTCAGGAGGAAGTATCCAGGTGGAGGCAAGAGGCCGCCGATCGCCTCCGCACTCAAGCTTCCACCGAAACTCCAGAAAGGCCTCAAGACGGTGGTACCCACAATCAACTAGAAGCTATCCAAGTCCCGGAGGAGACCGAGAATGCATCCTTCGATGACGAGTCTCCATTACATTCGGATTTAGAAAGAGTGCCATTCGACCCCAGATTCAAGGCCTCGAAATTGCACAAGTACTCCGGGGGGTCGGACCCCGGAGAGTTCGCCCGCTCATATGCCCTGGCAATAGAAGCGAGTGGAGGGGTGCGAAGCACTATGGCAAAATGCTTCCCCCTCGCCCTCGAAGGCGTGGCGCTTCGCTGGTTCTGGTCCCTGAAGCCAGGATCGATCAGTTCCTGGGAGCAGCTGAAGAAGAAATTTGTGAGCAACTTCCAAGGCACCTTCGTAGCCCCGATGTCCACAGGAAGTTTGTTCCAGGTGAAGCAGCGGGTGGGAGAAACACTCCGGGAGTACTTCACGCGCTTCGCCCACACCAAATCGCAGATCAAGGGCTTGTCTACCTCTTCGGTAGTCGACGCCGCCCGCGAAGGGGTGCTAAACCCCGACCTCCTCAGTAAACTACATCGGAAGCCGGTGGCTTCTGTGGCGCAGCTAATGGCATACTTCGAACAATATGCCAAAGCGGAGGAAGGCTGTCTTCGGCGAGCTGAAGCACCATCGCCCACCCTCCGGGAAGTAAAGATGGAGACCGAAGCCTCCATTCCCCTGCAGCCTCCTCAAGACAACCGCTTCAACGAGCACAAGCGGGGAAAGAAGCATTTTCGTTCGGAGGTGCTAAACATTGCACCTTCTGCTCCGAAGGCACCTGCCAATTTCCAGCAGGTGAAGAATTTCAAGGCTGGGCCGCCGAAGCCTCAAGAAAGGGTGCCTGGCAGGCGCCAGAGTTTTTTCTGTTGCGTGCATGGCGACAATAGGAGCCATGACACGAAGGATTGCAAGGCAGTGTTGGCCCTTCGAGGCGACTACCTTGAACGAAGTACCGGGCGGGGTACTTCGGATCGAGCCTCACCATCGGCACGGTCGGAGCCTGTACAAGCTGTGGCTCGAGCCGGTGCCCTTGAAGCCCCTATGCGGCTGCCGGTGGCCAACATTATGCCACCACCAAAGCAGGAAGACCCGCAGGACCACGGCAAGAGAGTGGTCCTGCCCATCTCCGGAGGGGGACCCTCGGAAGCATGTCCAAGAGGCAGCGGCGCGAGTACGTCCGCGAGGTCGGACACATTGGGACCTCGAGTTTCGCCGAAGGGATGCCAGAGTGGTCCCACGTACCCATCTCATTTACCGCCAGTGATGCTGCGGGGGTGAAGTTCCCCCATGCTGACCCATTGGTCATTTCTGCTGATATAGCAGGAGTGGAGGTCCAAAGGATCCTGGTAGATGGTGGGAGCTCCGCAGACATACTCTTTGTCCAGGCCTTCGATCAGATGTGCATACCTCGGAAGCATTTACTTCCAGCAGCCCGGCCGCTTCAAGGGTTCTCAGGACCGTCTCTCGATGCCCTCGGCTAGATAGGCCTCGAGGTTGCCTTCGGAGAGGGGCCTCTGGCCAGGGTAGAAGAGGTGATCTTCGACGTTGTCGACGCTCTATATGCTTACAATGCAATCTTCGGCCGAGGGATGTTGAACCAGTTCGGGGCTATAGCGCACCATAATTACCTTTGTCTCAAAATGCCCACGCAAGGTGGAGTACTTACTATTTCAGGAGACCAAGCTGTAGCCCGGAGGACGGAGTATGGCCATGGGCAGCCGTTGGACCCCCGGCAAGTGCATAATGTGGCGGAAAGCATCGAAGAAGTGCCGGAGACCTCGAACCCTTCGAAGGGGTCCTCGCTCAAGCCAAGCCCAGAGGGTGATATCGAAACAAGAATAATTTCAAAAGATGGCAAAGAGTATCCAGTGCAGTTCGGCAGAGGGCTATCCCCGGAGATAGCTACTTCGTTAGAAGAAGTCGTCAGGCGAAATCTGGACATCTTTGCTTGGACCAACGAAGACATCACCGGGGTCGATCGAAGCATCATCGAGCATAGTCTGCTCGTCAACCCGAAGGCCAAGCCAGTGCGCCAGGGGCTCCACAAGCTGTCAGCAGAAAGAGCAAGCCTCGCTAAAGCAGAAGTAAAAAAATTATTAAAAGCTGACATTATCAAGGAAGTAGCCCATACCGAGTGGTTGGCTAATCCTGTTTTTGTAAGGAAAAAGGATTCGAACAAATGGCGCATGTGTATTGACTTCACTTCATTAAATAAAGCATGCCCGCGAGACCCCTACCCGATGCCCCGAATAGATCAGCTGGTAGATTCCACAGCCGGCTCCGAATTGCTATGTTTCCTCGACGCTTATTCCGGATATCATCAAGAATGGCTGAAACACGAAGACGAAGCCAAGACAAGCTTTATAACTCCTTCCGGAGTATTTTGTTATGTAAGAATGCCTTTTGGTTTGCGGAATGCCGGAGCCACCTTTTCTCGTTTAATAGCTAAGGCTCTAGGTCATTAGATAGGCCGGAATGTCGAGGCCTATATGGATGATATTGTAATAAAAAGTGCTCAAAAGCACCAACATAGCCTAGATCTAGCTGAAACATTTGAGAGCCTCCGAGCATGTGGAGTACGCCTCAATCCGGAAAAATGTATATTCGGGGCGCAAGCAGGGAAACTGCTAGGGTACTTAGTTTTGAGCAGGGGAATCGAAGCTAGCCCAACACAGATAAGCGCACTACAAAGGATGGCTCCACCAGAGAATTTGAAGCAAGTTCAGAAGCTAGCAGGAAGGCTCGCAGCTCTAGCAGGTTCTTGGCCAGGTCAGCAGAGCAGAGCCTCCCAATTTTCAAAGCACTAAAGGGGTCCGAAAGCTTTCAGTGGACACCGGAGTGCCAAAAGAGCTTCGATGATATAAAGGCATATCTCGGAAGATTATCAATTTTGACCGTTCCACTTCTAGAAGAAACACTGCTCCTTTATCTTGCAGCAACAAGTTCAGCGGTGAGCGCAGTATTGGTCCGGGAAGTCGAGCTTAAGGAAAAGCTAGTCCAGAATCCAGTTTATTTTGTGTCGGAGGCATTATCCGGAGCTAAAGTCAGATACTCCGAACTCGAGAAGTTTGCTTATGCCCTAGTAATGGCCTCGCGAAAGCTAAGACATTATTTCTTGGCGCATAACCTGATCGTCCCTACATCGTATCCTCTTGGAGATATGCTCCGAAACAAAGATTCTACGGGCAGGATTGGAAAATGGGCGGTCGAGCTAGCACCCTTCGGAATCTCCTTCATGGCAAGAACAACTATTAAATCTCAAATTATAGCCGACTTTGTAGCAGAGTGGACTCCATCTGCTATTTGGGCCCCGGAAGAATCCTCCGAAGGTTTTTGGACAATATTTTCTGACGGAGCTTATCAAGCATCCGGTGCCGGAGCAGGGGCCGTCATCATATCACCATCGGGGCAGAAGGCCATGTATTCTGCGAGGCTCAACTTCAGAACTACTAATAACATCGCCGAGTATGAAGGAATTCTGCTAGGCCTCCGAAAGGCTAAAGCGCTCGGAGCTGCAAGAATTGTGATTAAGACAGATTCTCAAGTCGTCGCAGGGCATGTTGATAAAAGTTTTCAAGCAAAGAATCCACATCTAGCACAATACCTTGAAGAAATCCGCAAGGCCGAAGCAGCATTCAGAGGATTTACAGTTCGAAGTATCCCTCGGGCAGAGAATCAACTTGCAGATATTCTTGCAAAGGCTGCAGCAGGGGCGGTGGACCTCCCGGAGGGTGCTTTCTACGAAGAACTAGCGCAGCCAACGGCTGTTCAATTACCCCCTTCGAAGGTACTGTGCATTCCAATTACAGATTGGCGGGCTCCGATAATGAACATGTTGCAAAGTAGCATGGACCCTCCCGAAGGTCCAGAAGCCCGAAGGCTGCAAGCAAGAGCTCGAAATTACAAGCTTATTGATGGAATGTTATACAAAGCTGGAGTGTGTTCACCTCTACTTCGATGCATCTCACAACCCGAAGGTCAAGACATACTTCGAGACATCCAGGAAGGCCTGTGCGGAGGTCATTTAGCCCCTCGTGCGCTAGCGGCCAAGACGTTTCGGCAAGGGTTTTATTGGCCAACTATAGTAAGAGATGCGGAGGAACTGGTTCGAACATGCCAAGGATGCCAGTGGATGGGCAGACGGAGCTATCGACCGCCAGCTCAGCTTCAAGTTATTGCCCCAGTGTGGCCAATGGCTAGATGGGGCATGGACCTCATAGGCCCTTTCCCAATGGCAAAAGGCGGCTTGAAATTTGCGGTAGTGGCAATCGAGTATTTCTCAAAATGGGTTGAAGTGGAGCCATTAACAGCTATCACCTCGAGGAATGTGCAAAAAATTTTCTGGCAGAATATTATATGCAGGTTCGGAGTTCCAAGAGAGTTGACGGTGGATAATGGAACCCAGTTCGAAGTTGACACCTTCCAAACATTTTGTGAAGAACTGGGCATTAAGCTGTGCTTCGCGGCGGTGCAACATCCACAGTCCAACGGAGCTGTCGAGCGAGCCAACGGGAACATCCTCTCCGGGCTGAATCGCCGAATCGTTGGATTGCCCAAGGGGCTATGGGTCGAAGAGCTCCCTAAAATCTTGTGGTCCATTCGAACCACTCAAACCAGGTCAACAGGTTTCACCCCATTTAGATTGCTGTTCGGAGATGAGGCCATGACTCCCACGGAGCTCAGAGGTGGATCGCTTCGCTTAGTTCAACCTGAAGACGAAGCTGAAAGGAGCACTTCGCTGGATTTGTCAGAAGAAACAAGGCTTCGAGCTGTCGCTAATCTGACTAAGTACCAGGACCACACAAAGACGTGGTATGACCCGAAGATAAAGCTAAAAGAGCTAAAACCTGGTCATCTAGTATTGCGAAGTGTAATAGCTCCGGGGAAGCTAGGAAACAAATGGGAAGGACCATATGTTATCTTACGCTCAGGACGCCCCGGATCGTTTAAATTAGCTAATTTAGAAGGGGAAGAGTTGAAACATGAATGGCATGCGGAGCACCTTAAGCGTTATTACGCTTAGGGGCTCCTTGTAATCACTTATAAAACTTTCCTTTCTATAAATAAAGATAAGGGTCGAATTTTGTTTGCTCTTCGAATATACCTTACTCTTGATGGACGCATTTGGAGGACGGAGATGTTTGTAGAGCCAAGCATTTTTCCCAAGACCCAGGCAGCTGCCTTCGAACCATCGGTTCAGAGGCTTCGCCGCCACCCTACGGATTCCAGGCTCCGGCTTGTTAGGATTCGTAGAAGAGTCTAAGGACTTTAAAAAAAACAGACTTTCGGCCTCCGGGTGCGAAGTATCTGTAAAAGAGCCGAAGGTGGCCACCCTACAGATTCCAGGCTCCGGCTTGTTAGGATCCGTAGAAGAGTCTAAGGACTTTAAAGAAAAACAGACTTTCGGCCTCCGGGTGCGAAGTATCTGTAAAAGAGCCGAAGGTGGCCACACTACGGATTCCAGGCTTCGGCTTGTTAGGATCCGTAGAAGAGTCTAAGGACTTTAAAGAAAAACAGACTTTCGGCCTCCGGGTGCGAAGTATCTGTAAAAGAGCCGAAAGTGGCCACCCTGCGGTTTCAAGGCTCCGGCTTGATTAGGATCCATAGAAGAGTCTAAGGACTTTAAAAACGAATAGATTATTAGTCTTCGGGCGCGAACTATCTGTACAAGAGCCGAAGGTAGCCAAACTATGGATTCCATGCTCCGGCTTTATCAAGATCCGCGTAAAATAAATAAATAAATAAAATATTAATAATAGGAGAGCCGCGAAGTAGTACTGATAAAAGTACAAATGATAAGTCAATTCGAAGCATTCGGTGGTTCGGAGCATCATTGTGCCTAGTGCACCCTTTTCTATAGTAAAGGATCCACCATCCACAAGGGGGGTCGGAGGATAGGAACCACACAACATACTATCGAAGCATTTCACATTAAATCATTATACTTTTACATCAAGAAAAGTTTTGGTCCAAGCCTAGAAAAAATCGAAGACCCTGTCGACATCTAGAGCTACCCCTCCGGCTACTCTGCCCTTCGGAGCTCGAAGCTGTCGGCTTGGCCCTCTTCGTTCGAACACTTCTCTTCTTCTTGGAGGCTCGTAGTTTCTTTTGCTCTTCTTGAAGCTCCACCCATGTTAGGAGCCTTTCGGAGTCAGCCTCCGCACGGTCTTCGGCCCGGTACTCCGAGTCGGACCAGTCCATAGGTTCGGAAGACGAAGATCCCTCCGCCTTCTCTTCCTCTTTAATATAAGCTAAGACATCTTGGCAAACTTTAAGGGTGATCTCTCCTCCGTCTCCACGAGGAACAGAGAAGCGAGAGCGGCGGTAAGGCCTCAAGCCCTCGAGATTTGCCCACTCCTTTCGGAGTTCGTCAGTAATTGTCAAAAGTTCGAGGTCAGGGCTCGAAGGGCATGACAAAACCTAAAAAAGAGCAGAACACCCAAGACAAGTTCTTGTTTATGGCTTTTTCATTAATAAAAAGAGGCTTTACAAGGCTTCGTATGCATAACAGCCCTAAGTAGCTAGACCTGCGGGTCGGTTGGCGGAGCAGGAATGGCAGGGGCTGATGAAGCAGGAAGCGGTGGCCTTGTTTGCGCCTGCTTCTGCCGACGGGCCTCGTCAATCCAAGCTTTAGCTGCGACCTTGTGGTCCGTCTTCCAGGTTGATCGGAAGGCTTCCCAGGCCGAAGCCACATTCGAAGATGGCCGCAGCAAGTCGTCGGATGCGAAGCCTCTAGGAGTCGAACCCCCGACTGAGCCGAGGGGGATCCGAAGAGACTCAAGGTGACGAAGAACCCCAATGCCGGCGCACTGCCCGGAGATCTCTCCGTACCGAATGCCGGAGTTCATCAGCAGCGACGAAGCCACTTGGATCCTCGTCAGCTTTCGGTCAAGGGGCTCGTGGGTCGCAGCAGAAGACGAAGGGCACATAGTGCCGAAGTACTCCAAGGTACCCTGAAGAGCCTCCAAGGTACGGTCCGCCATGCCGGAATTCTTCTTTTCCACTGCTTCCAGCCCTGCAGCAGCCGCAGATACTTCGGCCACCTGGAGCATTAAAGAGTTTTTCTGGGCCATCGCCTGGTTAAGAGCCCCCTGGAGCTCCACCAACTGCGTGCTCGAACCAGCAGCCTCTCGGTGGAGTCTTTCAACTTCCGCCCGAAGGACGACGCGCTCGGCCTCGACCTCTTGGGCAGAGGAGCGAAGTGCGTCGCTGTCTTGTCGCGCTACCCGGAGGGCTTCGTCAGACGCCGCCCTAGCCCTCCGTTCCTCTAGGATCTCTTCCTCCAGCCTGAGGGATCTCTCGGTGGAGTCGTTAAGGGCCGTCTGGAGGGTGGTGACCTTCCGTTTAAGTCGATTAACTTCGACCTCGTTGGAAGTCGCTGCCGCTCTAGTAAGGACAAATTGCTGCAAAAAGAACAAGTACTGAAGTATTTATGATCACTAAATGCGAAGCAGCTATGGTGTCTTTTCATACCTGAAGGGCAGCCCTTTCGAGGGCTGAGTTGAGTGACGGAGCCCTAGCCTCGCTCAAGACGGAGACCAAGTCCGAATTGGCGATATCCTGGCTTCTCTCTGCCAGGGGCTCCATGAGTTTTCGGAGGCCACCCCGATGCTCCAAGAACAGAGCCAGCAGAGGAAGCCAAGACAAAGCTTGAAGATCATCCGCTGCAGCCTCGTCTTCCGAATTGCCGACGGAGGTCGCGGCCTGGCCAGGAAGAAGGCCGAGGCTAGATATGCTCTTGCCCCTTCCCGGTACGAAAGAGGGCGAAGCGGGGATACTCCGATCGTCGGCAGCTACCCCTTCGACCAGAACCGCAGCAGCAGAGGCAACCTCGGTGGACAAGGCGGCCACTGCAGGGGTGACCTCCGACGCCAAGTTCGTCCCAGCAGGCGCATCCTCCGCTCTGACGGACACGTTCTCCACCGTCAAGCTCGGAGCGTCCGAAGGCAAAGGAGGGTCCGCTCGAGCAGCAGCCTCTGAAGGTGCAGGAGCTTCGGACGCCACCGGAGCATCGACACCCGTAGAGGTACCTACTTCGATAACAAAATTAATAAGCATATTTCCAGAAATAGTGTGCAGGTATTAATTAAAAAAGGGGGAGCTTCGGAGAGTACCTCCGGGAGCCTCGTGGGGTAAGATCGCTGGATCCTCCAGGACCTCGTACAGCTGAAGCATGTCGGCGAAGTCATCTCCCGAGGTCTTGTCCTCAACATTTCCCGCCGAAGCCGCGATTTCCGCCGTAACCGCCTCAGGCGTAGGCGGGTTGGGAGTAGCGGAGCCCGACTCCACTTGCACGACGACGGGAGCAGGGGGACCTCCCCTAGGTCTTCGTCATCGTCCAGGAGATAGCTCTCGAAGGCCGCCGCTGTTTGGGCGTCGGAGTCCTCTATCTCTTCGGAGGCTGAGCTATGAGCGCCCGGAGACGAGGCAGACGAGACAGGCGTCAACCGAGAAGGGGGCTTTGCTACTTTCTTCTTCTTGGGCGGCTACTTGCTGGTTTTTTTGGATGGTTCAGCAGTGAGTTTCCTTTTGCGAGCAGCCGCTCCGGTCGAGGCGAAGTCAGGAAGCGGAGGGGCTCCATCCCAAGAGCTCCCCACACCCTGTTGGATCGCTCCCAGCGTCCCACCAGCTCAAGCCTTTTTTGCTTCTCGGCCACCGAAGGGGCTCCAAGAACTCGTTCGGTGGCTCGAACTATGTCCTCCGGAGCCAATGCCAGGGGAGCCACTGAAAGAAAAAGGGTTTGAAATCATAAGTATAGTTCTCTTCATATAATATCATACTGCAGGGATTGAAGTCTTACCTAAGTTTCGGAGATCCCCCTCCGAGGCCTGTTGAAACACGATCGACCAATTAGCTCCGAGGGGAGGGATCCGAAGGGCAATGAACTCTTCGGCCAGATCGCGCATACTCATGCGGCGAGCCACCGAAGTAAGCAGCCCTAGCCTCGTCGAGAGCAGGCTAGGGTTCGGAGAGATCTCCGCCTCCTTGCGGAACCAGATCTCCTGGAGAGGACCAGCGAGGCGGGAGTCCTCTCCGACTTCGGCGTAAAACCACCGAAGTATCCAGTTCGTATACCACCTGTCATTTATGGCTTTTGCAGGGAAATGAAGGGCATGCTCCCTTCGTAGCTGGAAATTGACGCTGCCGAAGGCTATGATCACCTTGGAATCCCCCGGCCCGTCTTGTGGCTTCGGCTGGCATATAGCTTCGTGGGTCGCGGCGAAGATCTCGGAGCGTCCCTCGCACCCCTCTGCTCGGAGCGCCCATTCGAAGATGGCTAAGCGCGCGATGGCGTTGGGAGACAGCTGAGGCAGAGTTATGTGGAACAGGTCCAGTACCTCCGTCAAGAAGTTCACGGCCGGCAGCCCCAAGCCTGCTTCGAAGAACGCTTCGAAGACCACCACCTCCCCGCTTCGCGGCCTCGGAGTTGATTCTGGCCCGGGGACCCGAGTCCTCAGTCCAGCGCTCAGCTTTCCGTCCACGGCTTCTTCAATAGATTCGGCGGTGCTCACGGATTGACCGATGAGGAAGCTTTGGGCGATCTTCTTCTTGGAAGGCGGACGGAGCTCCCGAGGATTTTTGGGCCAAGCGCCGCTCGAAGTCCCCGCCATTGCCGCAGCTGCCGAGGTAGCCCACGCCTGCCTCTGCGCTAGGGTGCTGGCTGCTGCTGGATTGGTGTGGCTAGTTCTCGCCATCTCGATCGGATGCTCGAAAGGTTGGAAGATTGGGAGAAAGTGAATCACGAATAATGGATGCGGTAAAAATTCTCGGTTAATCCCTGTCTTTCCCTCTTATAACCGCACGTCCAGTGCTACTCTTCGATTGGTTTCGCACTGCAGGTTCGGCTTCTGTCGCCGACAAGTGGGTCTGGTAATTGGAACGGCGAGCAACCGCAGTAAAAATCGACCGTTACCTTCTGCAGTGTAACGGTTACTTGCGCTGTAACGGCTACAATCAAACGGCGCTCCACGACGTTTGCACTCTGAAACCGTTCCCTTCCCAACGTGCATTCCCATTGCATCAGGAACCGAAGGGGGAGGTTCGAACGCGTTGGGCTCGAAGTCCTCGGCTAAGTCGCAACATGCCTGAATCCTCTTTAAGCCTCAAAAAATAGAAATGTTCCTTCCGCATACTGCCTTCTTTCTAAACAGGTTAACCGCAGAGAGGCGTATTCGAGGGGCTACTGTTGGGGGAAATTACTCCATTTCCAGGGCTTAAAGATTAATCCTTCAAAGGCTGAAGCAGACTCCGAAGCTAGTGAGTAGTTGTTCTAAAGATGAGTCACCACGCCGAAGGGTGCAGCGATGCGAAGCCTTGGAGGACCCTCCGAAAGGAAGATAGAGGCCCCGAAGCCGAAGGACAAGATTGATGGGATGTCTAGCTTATCCATCTACCTTGTAGTATTCTACCTTTTATAACCTTGTTTCTGGTACCGAATAGGTTACACTATGTCGGTTGTAATCTAGGGGTAATTAGGTCTTTTCCTTATGCGTTTCTACCTATAAATACCCCCCTTTGTACCCTGTAAAAGGGGACTCCTCGGAGAAATTATTCAATACACACGTTCGGACTGCTCGAGCTATTATCCAACCCGGAGGTTCGAGGCAGCCCTAAAGCACAAACTCTTTGTTTGTTCGTTCTTGATCTCAGAGAACCTGTTGGTGCAACTTTTGCGCCAACAATATGCTTGCATACTCACATTCAACTTTGTAATTGATAATCTCTGTTGGCCCCTTCATGCATACTAGTACTAGCTAAATGCCCATGCTTTGCTAGGGAAAAAAATGAATGGTGCATGTCCTAATCCTGTTTGGAAAAGACGATTTGTGAGTTTTTCATTCAACATACTCTTCATAATTCGGAACAATTTCGACGCCATACTTTCCACGATGAAAATGTATTTTAAAGTTGAAACAAGATATTAACAATAGGTAAAATAACTATTTTATAATATTAAAGCACATCAAGGAGAGTTGGTACAAAAATGTACTACAGAGTTGGTGAGGTGGCACATCACCATTGCCTTCTTTTGCGAGGAGTATAGATATGAGGCATTTTGTTTACTCTATCAGCAGCTCTGAAGCGAATTTTCTGTTGTACTTGTTAGAGTGAGCGAATATTTTTTAGTGGAATACATTACCAATAACATAATTTATGCTAAACATTCTCACCTGAGCTTACTGATGTCTAATGTTTTTCTTGCCAGTTGAGTATGAAATCTTCCCCAACCTGTGTTGTGGCTGATGACAGCTTGTTCTTAGCTCTCTTAATTTCTTCCCTCTCACCCACTTCAAAAGTCATTGCAATGTATCCTGGCCTGCGGGACAAGGGTGCAACCTATCTTCAAGCTGTTGCAGATGCAAATGATTTTTCCATGAACCAGATTCAAGTGATTGGTAAACAAGCCTCATCTCTTACAGCTGATGACCTGAAACATAAAAAGGTAAATCAGTAAGTGCTGTTAGTGTGTGATCTTGAATATTCCTCATCCTTATTTAAGCTCTCGTCGCATTTTTGGAATAACACTTAATGTTTGATTACGCTATCTTCACAGATTAATTTATTAGTGGGGGAACCATTTTATTATGGAAGTGAAGGAATGCTTCCGTGGCAAAATCTACGTTTCTGGTTCGTAAGATACTAATTCTTATTACCCTTTGCCTTTCAAATAGGACTCTGTACTCCCTAATTGTCACAATGCTGTTCATTATCTTTGGAAATGCTGTGCCACACTGTTTGTCCATTTAAGAGACTAAAAGTATATTATTGCATTTCCCCCGCTCTACCCCTACACCAGAGGTGGTTGTAATTTGTCTTTTTTTTAGGGAAAAACCAATAGGAGAGGCTCCTACTGAGGTTTATCATTAAAAAAACTTCCAAAGGTGCAAGCATGAAGGGATAGTACAGGGGGTAGGGGAGAGGGAGGGACAAAAGGAGAAAAGAGAGAAAGCAAACAACTGATTACAGAGAAGCAAGCCAAGCAAGAATCGACTGTCTACGCTGGGGTGTACAACGGAGAGCCTGGAGTCTTAATAGCGTCTTGAAGGACGAAAGCCATTCTCCAACAGTGGCACTTTTAAGGCGAAAGATGCAATTGTTACGCCTAATCCATAAACCCCAGGCGCCAACAACTACGATTTCCATGAAGGGCCAACTGTAATCTGGTCTTGAGTTGATGATGACTTGCATCGGGGATGCGCTCGACCGCCAGACAATCCCAAGCTTGGTCCAACATTCTTTACTGAAGTCACAGCCGAAGAAAAGATGGCAGGTGGACTCTAAATGTTACCTGGGGCAGAGAGGGCAATGTAAGTCGGTGCTGGTCGGAAGGAGATGCTTTTGAAGAAGAATGTTTGTGGTGTGCTGTCTCTCGTGCAGGAGTAACTAGAAGAAGAATTTCAGTCTGTTTGTGCAACGACAGGCCCATAGCCAGGTGAAAGCGGGCGGGGAGATCATATGTTTCAAGGTCGAAGCATACAATTTGTGGGGCGCAAAAGGCGTCAAGCCCCAGATATAGTTCCAGGAGTCTGAGGCATCCGTATTCAAATTGGACGAGTCTATGGCTGAGAGAAGCTGGGTCAGCTCAAACATGGCCTCCTCAGATAGTGGAAGGAAGAAATGCCTGGCAAGGTTATCTTGAGAATAGAAGTGGAGAAGAGAGGAGTTCTTGTGCTTGGCGAAAGAGAAAAGCCTAGGCAAGGCAATATGTAGGGGTCGCTCTGTCCATAGGTCAAACCAAAGAGAAACAGTGGCTCCACATTTGGGGAGAGGCTTGGAAAAAGCCTGAAAGAGAGGGCAAAGGTTCATAATGCCCCACCACCAGGCAAAGCCTTTTTTAGGAGCCAGGTGAGGGGGTGTGGTAGGATTGTAGTGTAAAGACCAGATCAGATAAACCCAAGGGACGCTGCTTCAGTTGTAAAATTTGTCCAAATGCTTCATCATGAGAGCATTGTTCTGGGCTATCAGGTTGATAACTCGCAGGCCACCTTTGGACTTCGGCTGGCAGATAGTAGACCATTTGACCAGAGGGATGGAGGTCGAGTCAAGGGAGCGACCCCTCCAAAGACAACATCGACGAGCATTGTCTAAGGTGTGAATGACTTTGGTCGGGAGTTTGAACATACACATTGTGTAAGTTGACAGGGCAGAAAGAACTGAGTTGACGATTGTAGTTTACCAGCCGGTGAAAGCCAGAAGGAGGTAGCTGCCAGGCGTCGCTCAATCCTTGAGATCAGAGAAGTGAAGTCCTGGAATTTAGGCCTAGTAGTGCTGAGAGGTAAGCCAAGATAAGGCAGTGGAAGAGAGCCAATTCGGCAGCTGAAGGTGGCGCAAGGTGCCCGGCATCCTCTGAATCCAAATTTAGAGGGATCAAACAATACTTGGAATTATTTATTCTGAGCCCCGTGAAGTTGGAGTACGAGCTTAGCAGGACTTTGAGGCGGAAGATGTTCATCTGAGAGGCCTCCAAAAAAATGATGGTGTCATCGGCATACTGAATGATCGGGAAGTCCTGGCAACGGTGGCAAGCCGGCGCGACCAGAAACCCTTGGGAGCAGGCATCATTGCATATGTATTGGAGAAGCTCTCCTACTAGGATGAAAAGCAACGATGATAACGGGTCGCCTTGATGGACACCTCGCTTGCAGTCAAAGAACTTCCCGGCTAAGCCATTTATGAGGACTGCCGAGTGGGCGGAGCTGAAGATTGAGTCGACCCACTGAATCCATTGTGGAGGGAAACCCAAGCGAGAGAGCATAAAGATGATCGCTGAATGTTCCCCAAGATCAAACGCCTTCTCAAAGTCAAGCTTGAGAATGGTCGTCGGACTGGTAGAGCGGTGGCAAATATGGGTAAACTCAAGAGTCCAGGCTAGACAATCTTGGATTGCTCGTCCTTTAATGAATCCATATTGGTTGTTATGAATTGTTTGTTGGAGGAGAGGCTGCAAACGGTTGGCCATAAGTTTTGTAATGAGCTTGACTGCAAAATTCACCAGGGAAATTGGTCTAAAGTCGGAGATGAACGAGGGGGAGTCAATCTTGGGGATCAGGATGATATAAGAGCTGTTAAGGGGCCTGAGGTCACACTTGCCGGAAAAGAAGGCCTCACAGAGGCTGTAGAAGTCATGCTTTATGGTTCCCAACAGGATTTGTAGAAGTGACCGTTGAAGCCATCCGGGCCAGGAACCTTATCCAAGGGCAAGGAGCGAACAACGTCGTCAATTTCAGCAGTCGCAAATGGGAGGAGTAAGTGGTCTGGATCTTCAATTTGGCGCCACAGAATGGGAGAGTCGAAGCCACTGGGCGTGTGTGCCGAAGAACCGAGGCGACCAAGAAAAGCCTCTAAAGCCGCCTCAGCCTTGTCCTGGTGCGAAGATACCTTGGAACCATGGTCAAGGGTAAGGGAAGTGATTGCGTTACGGCGAAAACGATCTGTAGCAGCCGCGTGAAATTTTTTTGTGTTTTCATCCCCTAATTGGGTCCATCTGACTGTGTACCTTTGTTTCCAATATATCTGCTTTATGCGTAAGATTTGGTCAATCCTTTCCTTCAAAATTCTTCTGAAGTTACTTTCCAAGATGCTGAGAGATCTAAATTCTTCAATGGAGTCTAGGGCACCAATGATAACGTGACATGCTTTGAGATTAACCTCTAGAGTTCCTATTCTGTTACTCCATCTCCGAAGGCTTTTCTAAAGGTTGACTAGCTTGAGAGCAATAGACTTGGCAGGATCAGGGGCGTTGTTGCTTCTGAGCCAGACCGATTGGACCACCTCAGGGAAGCTTGGCATGGAGAGCCAATAATTCTCAAATCTAAACAGGGAAGGCCTAGTAATTGATGTAGCTATCTAAATTGAACATGGCACATGATCTGAGGTGAACCTGTCTAGGGCCACAAAGGAAGTATTTGGGAACGAGTTGCTCCAACTAGGAGAAGTAAGGCACCAATCAAGTTGAACCAGCAAAGGGTCTGCCTACATATTGCTCCACGTGAATTGGCGTCCCGTGAAAGGGATTTCCAGAAGCCCTTGAGAGTTGATGCAGTCGTTGAATTTGAGGGAGTAAGCATAGCTGACAGTCCTCTTATTCCTGTTATGGGGGAACCAGAAAAGGTTGAAATCCCCCAAGAACATCCAATCTTGCTGGACTGTCAAGTCCAGATTCCTGAGCCAGTCAAAGAACAAAGATTTACCAGGCTCGTGACATGGCCCATAAACCACGGTGAGGAACCAATTATGACCATTGGCGGATGCGGTGAAGGCCAAGGTAATGTGAAAGGCGTTGCAAGAGACCACAGTTGCGGTGAAGTGGGACCCAATCCAACCAACAATGTTTCCCCCGGAGGCTCTAGAGGCGGGTGAGAAGGCAAACTTGTCGAAGCGCTTTGGTGCAAATTTTCGGACGGTAGAGTGCTCGAGTTCGGCAAGCTTTGATTCTTGAATGCAGTAAATAGAATAGGCTTTATCCGACAGTAGTGACCGAACAACTAGATGTTTCCCCGACGAATTAAGCCCTCGGATGTTCCAGCTCAAAATGTTCCAGCTAACGCGACGACCTAGGAGGGAAAAGGTAGTGATCCAGACAGTCCCCAAAGCCAAGATTCAGGGCGCGAATAGAAGCGCGGGAGAGAAAGCAGGTAAAGAGGCCCAACAGGCCCAACTGGGAGCAAGCAGAAATATAGCATAAAATGGACAATCGGTCTAGATCCGGTCCACTATCAATCAGGTACTAGAGTCTGAAACTGACAGAGTTTAAACACAAAAGGTGAGATTCAAGGCTTGCCAAAATGCAACACAGATAGAATCTTGTCCTAGCATGAATTGTAACACTACTGGGCCTGAGGTTGAGCTGCTGCATGATCATTCGTTGGGGGTTTCGTAACTCAGACGAGCTGTGCAGCCTCCTAGGACTCCCGCGAGAGCTCATCCGTCGTTACTTGAGCTGCAAGTAAACCACAGTAGTGGGTTGCAGAGTGTTGAATTTGTCCAATTGAAAGAGGGGCATGTGCCATACCCGCAGTAGAGGCTTGGGCAAAGTCCTGGACTGATGGCTGAGCAGGCAGAAGTAGCTCCTTTCCTCTGTTGTCCTACCTTGGCAAGTCCTACAAGGATGGGTTAGGGTTTGGTAGTGGAGAAAAGGAAACCCTAAAACCCCCCAATTTGTTACGAATTCTGGCGCTGCGGCGCAGCCCAGTTGCGGGGGAACTTACAACTGGGCTGTTCAGGGCTGAGTGGGCAGCAAGATGTCTGCGGCGCTTGTACACTATGGTAACTTGTGGCTTCGTGAATCTGTTGTGAGGCATCACTGGCGGAGAGTGGACTGCTTCAGTGTTGTTAGCCTCTGAGACTGTCGTGGAGTCGCTGTTAGGCTGATTTGAAACTCCCGAGAGTTGAATACTGAGGGCCTCTTGAGGTGGTTCAATCTGAGGCGTTGGTGGAAGCTGAGCGGGCCAGTCATCCCAAGCATCGTGTTCAACAACAGCTCATTGAGAATGTTCAGAACCTGAGGCTCCACTTTTGGTTAGGCTTCTGTAGTGAAGGCGCCTTGGAGCATCTGTTCATCCACCCATCGCTGAACCCACTCCGGCTCACCAAGGAAGACGTCCCCATTGAAGGGATGCGGGTTTCCCCCGTTGGGTGGGAGCTCATCTTTGTCCAGCTGAACCTGTCATCAAACTCATTGTTAAGGATGTAAACTGGGAAGGTCCAGGAACGCCCCTCGTTGTCCATTGAATGGTAGGATTTGACAGTTAGACTGCGGGGGATGTCAACCGTGCTGTCAAAGAGAACTTTAAGCATCACTCTTGCCAAGCTTGGCTCATCTGAATGCCAGTAAAGTAATTTTCCAAAAGACACAACCACTTGCTCCAAGAACGTGAACTCCTTAAAATCTAACGGGTAAGCTAGGAACATAATCCAACCAATGCGAGCAGCAGGAGAGTTACGGTGGTTAGGAGCTTCATCATGCTTCACAAAGTTAATCCATCTATCCCCAATCTAGTATGGTGCAACGGAAACTAGACAATCCCGTTGAAAAATGCTACCTAGTTTAAAGATGCCTACACCGATGGGGTAGATACTATACCGTTGTACTTGATACTGTAGCACCTGAGTGATATGCTGGAGGAGAAAAGGAAGGAGTGCCTGTTGTTCTTGAGAACTGAGGTGAGCGCCCGCCGTGGCGATCGCCACATCTTCGTGCCGTTTCACCACTTGTCCCGACAAGGTGACCACCCCTCGGCGCCTACGTAGCGCTCCGCCACCGTCCGTGAGGGAGCCACCACGCGCGATGTAGGGGAACAGATCAATAGGGAAGTTTGCCATGTTAGGACGAGGGTGTGCCGAGGCGGGGTGAGAAGTGCAGCACGCGTAGGAGAAAGGAACTATAGCTAGGGTTTGGGTGTCGGTAGAGGAGGCGTCCGAGTGGGCAGGAGTAGTACTACAACGGGTGTTAGGGGAGTTGGACGGACCAGCTGGGAGCAGTGCGCCAAAAGGTTTTGACGGGAAATAGTGCCTTCAATTAATGCCCATTGGCTCCGAAGCAACATGCGGGACACTTTGCCTACTGCGGCGAGGGAGGCAGGGCGACAGAGCACTGCGAAGCCTCTTGAAAATACCCTGCACAGGGACAAGACTAGGCGTGCTGACTAGGCGTGCTAGGGGTGGTGGGTTGTTGGGGTCAGCGCGTCGAGGTGACAGTGCAAGATTTTCCTTGAGGTACAAGAGGTGAGATGGTTCTCCGGAGGCTGACGAATGGACCCAAGAGAGAGGGCAGTTGCATGCGGGCGATGAAAAGTTCCCACCGAGAGGGACAAGGAGGGTGAACGGGGACAAGGATGGAGCCAACCAAGAAGTAATTCGCTAGGCAAGACTGAGTGGGTGGGTTTGAATTTGAAACGGTCGGCATTGGGCGAATGTGAGCAGGTTCGTCAGGGTGGAAATGGAAAATTTGAGGTGAATTGGAGAATGAGACTCGCTTGGACCACAAGTGGGGGGAAAGACGATGGGCACGCGAACGAAGCCGATGGAGGCGAGTGGCTCGTTTGGAGGCACGAGGTGTGGACCAGCTGGCGAGTTCCTCCCGCCGCCAAGACGCGAGCTTAAGGGGCCAATTGGCCCCGCCGTCTCTCCAAGGTGGAGGTATACATCAAAGCTTGAGATGACGCGCTTTTGACGCGAGATGAACAAACCAACATCTTTGCAGGACACTGAGATTCTAAAATGTCTATCTTTGAAAAATTGAACGTGGAACCTCGCCGGGACGCCTCCGAGACACGAGTGAATCGCCAGTCCAACGGAGGCCTCATTCAAGTGAAAAGTGAAGCGGCGGAAGACAACCAACAGAAAGAAGGAACCGACTGGAGACGAGCAGGGGAAGTGAACAGGAGATCCGAAACGCAAGAGAATACGACGTTGGAAAGTGGACCTCGAAGAGCAATCCCAGCAGGAGACGAGCCTAGCTAGATCGGGGTCACGATCTAGCTCGGGCAAGGCCAGTAAGGGTCCGACCATGGTGTAGGGGTGGCTGACCTTGGGAGCCTAGAAGAGGCCATCGTCGGTGTCAGGCGAGGCGGTCGAGGGCGAGGTGTGGCGGACGGGCAAGGGACGGGCAGACGGTCGAGGCCATGTATCCAATACGAGGATTTAGAAAATGGTGGGTATGTATGCTGATTTATGATTAGCTGTACTCGTAAAATTAGCGTTTTCTTTGTCTTGTGCACAATGAGCTTGGACATATTTTTAAACAAAAGGGCTACAATTACTTATCCATTTGTTAATTAATCTTGCACTTAAATTCATTCGTTGTGTAAAAAAACTTGACTCTTTGGAGTTGTCCTTTCATTTTCAGCATATTTTTGTAGAAGGAAAAAGGTGCCCCTAGTTTGACCAAACGAAACCAATGTTGATTGCTGTTTGTGTCATGTGATATGGGTCATGGCCACCAGGCCCAAGGGGAACAATACTGCTATGGGCTAGGGCCACCAGGCCCAACGGTGAACAGTACCACGTGGTACTGTTCACGTGAACAATACCCGCGTGGCTGTCCATGAGTTAGTTAGGGTTAGTTAGAGTCTTGCTAGTTTACTTATCCAATTGTAGTTAGAGTCGGGTAGAAATAAAGGGGATCCCTACTCTATATAAAGGGGTCCATAGCTTGTAATTAGGCAAGCAAGAAAAAAGATTAGTCTACAATATCTATCCTAGTTCTCTAAAGTCTCCCTCGTTCTCTAAAGTCTCCCCCATTCTCCAACATATCTCGGCAAGGGGATCAACCTTGCGCTAACCTACCCTATCGTTACGATCTACGCAGTCAAGGGCCCCCCAACCCTAGGGACTAACGCCTTTGACAACTTGGTATCAAATTCTAGAAGATTCTCGACTTCCACCGCGTCATCTTCATCAGCATCAACAGCGATTTTAGAGCCACCCACCATGTTGACTTTTGCTCAAACTGATCTCGCGACCCTCATGCAGAACCTGATTGAGTCAGTTCAAGATTTCTAGGTCATAGTGGAAGGGAATGCCGCCAATGTTCTTACGGCGGTAAGGCGAGGCGACCTACCCCCTTTCAACCGCCTAGGCGAGTTAGGTGCGCGGCGAGGCGACACCATATGATTATACTAATATTGATATTCTCTTTTCTAATCCCATCTCCTCTCTAGTTACTTTACAAGTACTCTCTTGTTACTATATAAGGACTATACTAATTTACTAGGAGGCGTAGAATCCATTCTTATATACCTAACTAGAGCTGACCCGAACTATAGATGCATACCGGGAAACACACAAATAGAACAAGATTGTAGAACAGTAGAAGGCTAGAAGCAAACCGTGGAACACAAACAGAACAGCGAGGAGAGAGGACATCACTCATCACAGAAACAGAAACACAGAAGCAAACCTCCAAGTCGTTGTTGCGTGTGAACCTCCGCCCATCCACCAACTGCGGGGATCTCTCGCTGTTGGACGTCGCGTACCTATGTCGGATGTCGGACACCGGGATCCCTCGCTAAGTGCCGGCTGTCGGGATACCTCGTCGACGAGCGTTGCAAGCATCCGCCAAGCCACTGCCCTATCTTTCCCTCTTAGTCTCTCTCTTCTATTTTCTCTTTTCTATGATGCCATGTGGCTCCATGCGTATGCGGTCTCTTCTCTCACGCATTTTCCCACGTGCACTCCCAAGTTTTCCCGCGCGGGATCCCGCCTCGCACTCCCACCTTTTCACGCGCATGGTCCCGCCTCGCGCTTGCGTTTCGTGCCATACGGCGATGCCTCGCCTGCAAGTCGTCGCCACAGCCCATAAGGCGACGACTTGCGATGCCATATGCGTTTCAGTTACGGTGAGCTCGACTCTTAGGAATTTTCAGCGCCTTACTGACTAGGCGACGCCATAGGAACACTGAATGCTGCTGCCATCCTGTCCACGATGCCAGCCCGATTGACACTACTGGCGCCCTTACCACCGACCTCTACGACAACACCGGTCACAGTGGAGGGCCGATCGGTCAAACGGTTGTCCCAGTCAGAGATGTAGGAACGCCATCACCTTGGACTCTACGAGAAATTTGGCCCCGACCATAATCGGGTCTGCCAATGTTTCTTCTTCCTTGACCTTGCCTTCGACGAGGACGACGACATCACCGAGACAATTGAGAAGTAGGAGGTTGACCCACATATTTCCTTGCACGCCATCACAGGTGTACATACAAGTGAGACGATGCAAGTTCCCCTCCAGCTAGGTGGCGTCTCCTTGCTAGCCCTCCCCAACTTTGACTCCACCCACAACTTCATCGCCGAGGAAGCGGAGGGCCAGGCCACTCTACGCCTACGTCCGCATGGGAAGATGCTAGTCCATGTGGCCAATGGCGAGCATCTTTCCTGCCTGGGCATGTACCGTGACGCCTCATTCCAGCTCAGCCAAGCAGAGTTCAAGGCTGACATTGACAGTTCCGCCCCCGTTCTACTAGCTCGAGGACGAGCTGATCTTTAAGGGAGGGGGAGATGTCATGTGCTATGGGCTAGGGCCACCAGGCCCAACGGTGAAAAGTACCATGTGGTACTGTTCATGTGAACAGTACCTTCGTGGCTGTCCATGAGTTAGTTAGGGTTAGCATCAACATATTGTCTACTGTCATACAACTAATTTCCTAGTTTTGGTTGATTTATCAAGCATCACTGTAGGAAGTGCTAGATAGATTCCTCTCCCTTGGGTTGGGAGGATAAAAGGGGAGCCTTACAGGAGGGGCCCACACACAGGGGGCCCCCCACACACACACTCTAACCCCCCCCCGCAGTCGAAACTCCGGCGCAGCGGATGTTGAGACTGGAGCGGAACTCGGAGAAGGTGGAGGAAGGCAAGCCTTTTGTGAAGATGTCGGCGAACTGGGAGGTGGTAGGCACATGTAGAACACGAACATCTCCCACGGCGACACGATCACGAACGAAGTGGAGGTCAATTTCCACATGCTTGGTGCGTTGGTGCTGGACGGGGTTGGTGGAGAGGTAGACGGCGCTGACGTTGTCGCAGTAGACCAAAGTACTCCTGGCGAGGGGGCAATGGAGCTCCCCGAGGAGCTGCCGGAGCCAGGATGCCTCGGCCACCCCATTGGCAACAGCCCGGTACTCAGCCTCGGCACTGGAGCGGGAGACAACCGGCTGCCGCTTGGAGGACCAAGACACGAGGTTGCCACCAAGGAAGGCGGCGTAGCCGGAGGTGGAGCGACGCGTGTTCGGGCAGCCCGCCCAGTCAGCGTCAGTGTAGACCACGAGCTCAGCAATAGGAGAACGCCGAAGGTGAAGCCCAAAATCGAGGGAGCCGCGCAGATAGCGGAGAATCCGCTTCATAGCGGTAAGGTGCGGGTCCCTGGGGTCGTGCATGTGAAGGCACACCTGCTGCACCGCATAGGAGATATCCGGCCGAGTGAAAGTGAGGTACTGAAGGGTGCCAGCAATGCTTCGGTAGGCAGTGGGAACATCCAC
The DNA here is from genome assembly GCA_019279435.1 of Zizania palustris. Lineage (NCBI taxonomy): Eukaryota > Viridiplantae > Streptophyta > Magnoliopsida > Poales > Poaceae > Zizania > Zizania palustris. Next base: position 6,554,732 of record JAAALK010000283.1, on the reverse strand, counting down.
TGGTGCGCCCGTGGTACCAGAAATCTTGGATTGAGCATCGACTGGAGTGACACAGGGCTTGCAGTCAGTCATCCCTGCGCGTTGAAGGACATCCAAGGCGTACTGGCGCTGGTGAAGGAAGAGGCCATCAGGGCGGTGTTCCACTGTCACTCCCAAGAAGTGATGGAGCACACCAAGGTCCTTCATGGCAAACTCCTGCTGCAACGAGGAGACAATCCGCTGAAGTAGAGACTGGCTGGATGCAATGAGAATAATGTCATCCACATAAAGCAGCAAATAGGCTGAGTCAGCACCGTGGTGGAGGACAAATAAAGAGGTGTCACTCTTGGCTTCGCTGAACCCCACAGACACCAGGAAGGAGGCGAACCGACTGTACCAAGCCCGAGGAGCCTGCTTCAGACCATACAGAGACTTGTTGAGCCGACAAACACGCTCAGGGTGAGCGGGATCCACAAAGCCCGCAGGCTGGCTGCAGTACACAGTCTTCGTCAGGGTGCCATGGAGGAAGGCATTCTTCACATCGAGCTGGTGAACTGGCCAGGACCTCGAGAGAGCCAGGGAAAGTACGGTCCGGACAGTAGCAGGCTTCACCACTGGGCTGAAGGTCTCATCGTAGTCAACTCCAGCGCGCTGGGTGAAACCCCGAAGGACCCAACGAGCCTTGTAGCGATCCAGCGAACCATCGGCCTTGCGTTTATGTGTCCAGATCCACTTGCCGGTGACCACATTGCAGCCAGAGGGACGAGGCACCAGGTCCCAGGTCTGATTGGCCAGAAGGGCCACATATTCTTCCTCCATCGCGCGGCGCCAGTGTGGATCCGCTAGGGCGCCACGAACACTGGAGGGTATGGGAGAGACTAGCGGCTCCGTAGCGGCGGAGAGGACCAGGCGGTCAACTGGACGGAGGACCCCCGTAGCCCGCCGAGTCACCATCGGGTGAGTGTGGTGGGGATCGCGGTGGAGGATGGGCGGGTGGTACACCGGCGGCTCGGCGCGAGAGCGGGCCGGTGCAACACCCGTTGGGCGATGCTGGTAGACCCGAACAGGGTTGGCGTAGCGGGAGGAAGAGGCCGGGGCCACGCGTGGCGCGGCAGGTGTCGCGGGGACACGGGGCACGACCGGGTCCGTGTCTGGGGCGGAACACGGCGCCGACGGCAACAGCGGACCAACCCCGGGCGCAGGAGGCGACAGGGATGGGGCCGCGTGCTGCACGGACGAGGACGCCGGGGTCGCGCATGGCGCGGAGGGCAACGCCGGCTGGTGAGGAGGGGCCTCACGTGGCACAGCCGGGGGCACGGGGGCCGCGGGCGGCACGACGGGCAGCTCCGCTGCCACACACGGCTCGTCAGATGGCGGGAGAGCCACCGGAACAGCCGGTGATGTACCTGCAGAAGACAAAGGTGGCTGAACCACCGGGTCAGTACAAAACAGGGAGTCCAACTCAAGGCTGGTGGTGGGTGTGGAGTCAACGGAGAAAGGAAAGACGAACTCAGCGAAGATGACATGTCGGGAGATAAGAACACGACGAGAGGAGAGGTCAAAGCAACGGTACCCCTTATGATCGGGGGAGTAGCAAAGAAACGCACACAGGGTCGAGCGGGGCGCAAGTTTATGAGGAGCGGTGGCAGAAGTGTTGGGATAGCAAGCACACCCGAAAACACGAAGGTGAGTGTATGAAGGTGAGGTACCGAACAAGGCATGGTGAGGGGTGGGAGCGCTCGTGGCCTTAGAAGGCAGGCAGTTGAGCAAATAGGTGGCAGTGAGGAGGCTCTCAGCCCAGAAGCGAGCGGGAGCCGAAGCCTGAAAGAGCATGGAGCGCATAACATTATTAGTGGTACGAATCATGCGCTCAGCCTTGCCATTCTGAGGGGAGGTATAGGGGCAGGACATGCACAACTGGATTCCCTTCGAGAGGAAGAAAGCCCGGGAAGCAGAGTTGTCAAACTCACGACCATTATCACACTGGACGGCCTTGATAGTAACCCCAAATTGAGTAGAGACCCAAGCAAAAAAGTGAGTGAGCGTGGGGAAGGCATCCGACTTGGACCGCAAAGGAAACGTCCATGAGTAGGGAGAAAAATCATCAAGCACAACCAAATAATATTTATAACCAGAAATACTCATGATCGGAGAGGTCCACAAGTCATAGTGAATAAGGTCAAACGCATGAACAACATGCGAGGAAGAAATAGAAAAAGGTAGGCGAACATGATGACCTAATTGACAGGCATGACAAATATGCTCACTAGTAGCCCTAGTACAAGGAATAGAGGAGCTACGGCAAAGCTGAGCAAAAATGTCGACACCGGGATGACCAAGCCGGCGGTGCCAGAGTGTGGAGGACGCTGTGGCGGCAAGGGCGGACGAGGGTGGAGCAGCGGAAGGAGGAAGATGAAGTGTGTAGAGGGGTCCGGTGCTGTCACAGCGGAGAAGAGGACGCCGGGTGGCCATATCCTTCACAGTCAAACCAAAAGAGTCAAATTCAACAGAACAAGAATTATCAGTGGTGAATTGACGAATGGAATGAAGGTTGTGAACAATGTCAGGAGCAACAAGAATGTTTTGCAGGCGAAAAGACCCACAAGGAGTCGCATCACCCACGGAGGTGACCGGAAGACAAGAGCCATTCCCAATCATGATGGAAGAAGGGTGAGATGGGTGGGGGGCCTGTGAGAGGAGATAATACCATCATGGGGAGTGGTGTGGAAGGAAGCACCCGAGTCGGCCACCCAATCCGTGGCGGCCGGCGGAGTCAACGCCATGGTGTTGAATGACTGTGCGAGGGCCGTCTGATCCCACCCACCAGACCACGGGCCCCACGCCGAAGGTGCAGGCGGGACCGGCCACCCGGTGAGCATGGCCGCAGGTGGGGTAGGAGGCCGAGGAGTGAACTGTCCCGGCCACATGGAAATGCGCCCCGTCCATGGGTTGGAGAAGGATGGCCAGGGCGCACTCCCGGCGGCAGGTGCTGGCGTGGCGGAGGTAGGAGCCGAAGCGCGACCGGTACCACCACGGCGCCCCCCTCCCGGTGACGACGATCGCCACCGCGATCGCCACCACGATCGCCACAACGGCCCCCCCCCCGCCAGTGGTGGAACCGGCGGTAGGAGTACCAAGAAGGGAGGGAGCCGGCGACGACTGTGGGTGGGAGGCCGGCCGGATGGGGCCGGAGGTGACTAGAGCAGTCGCGGTAGTAGATGTGGGAGCGAGTCCCCGGGTCAGCTCCTCGAGTACACGGTCATCACGAACCTTGCGGAAGGAGGGGAACGGCACTGTCCTCGTGATTCATGTCCGGAGATGCGCGTAGCTGTCCCCGAGACCGCGGAGGATGTTGAGGACAAGAGTGCGGTCCGCAACAGGCTCGCCAAGGTCACGAAGAGAATCCGCCATCCCCTTCATGCGACGGCAGTACTCCGAGATGGAGAGATCCCCCTGGACGAAGGTGTGGAAGGCAGCGTCCAACTGGAGAGCACGAGCCTCGCGGTTGCCAAGGAACTGCCCCTCGATCGCAACCCAGGCCTGCCGAGCGGTGCCACCAAGTTCCTGCACGATGTCCTGGAGCTCGACAGTGATGGACCCAAGGATCCATGACAGCACCACGCTGTCCATGCGCCGCCAAACGGACCCCTGGGCGACCACTGGAGTGTCGATGAGGACGTGGTCATCCAGGGCATAGCGCTGGAGGGTGAGGAGCACCAGGTCGCGCCCAATGTTAGAAAAATCGGTGATCGGTAACTGATCGGCCGGCCACTGAGTAGGGATTAATCGGTTAATCGGGGATTAAATGAATTAATCGGTCGATCAATTAATCGGTTGACTAAATATTTAAATAATATATTATAGTGTTCATATTTAATATTTCTAGGAGAATAGTCACTAGGCATTTGACACCTGTCTAATTCTATCCACTCATCTTTTCTTTGTTTTTCACCACAACGCCCTAATCACAGGCACAAATGCCATGTATACGTTTTCTTTCTTTTTCACAGCACGCCATCCCTCATTCCCTCCGTCTCTCTCTCGGGACCTTTCTCTCTCAAACCTGTGGCGCTCGGGCGGGAGGTGAGCCGACGGCGCGCGCTCGGGCGGGATGGGAGCCAGCGACGCGCGCTCGCGCAAGGACGACGGCGGGATGGCTGGGCGGCGGGCACTGCTCGGCGTCCAGACTCCAGCCTGTGGCGCTCGCGAGGGAGGGGAGCCGGGCGACGACGGCGGGGCGGTGGACGGCGGGGCGGCGTCAGATCTGGCGTCGCGAAGAAGGGGAAAGTGATTTTTTTCAGCTCTGGCTTCAGATCTGGCGTCGCGAAGAGGAAAGAGGGGGGAAAACCCATTTTTTTCAGCTCCCCAGGCCGGGCCGATTAATCGGTTGGCACCGATTAATCGGGTTGACCACCGATTAATCAGTCAACCGATTTCTGGCCGATTTCAGCGAAAATTAAATGGTCCATGGCCGATCACCGATGTTCTGGACACCGGCCGCCTGGGCATGGAGCTGTGCGGTACCCGGATCTGCAGCGACAGCTGGAGTCGGAGTGGCAGTGGGGTCAACCCTCCTGAGGTGATGCTCGGCCTCAGCGACATGTTGGGCCAGTGCATCAGCGGTCTGGCGAGCCTTCTCCCAAGCAAGAGCGGCTGCTCGCTCGCACGCCCGTGCAGCAGCGGTAGCGGTCTTGGCAGTGGCAAGGGCGGCAGCAAGGGCAGCGTCGGCGGCCACCACATCAGTAGGGGCCGGCCAGCCTGAGGCCACAGCTGTGGGGAGGTGGGGCGGCGGCCCAACCAGGTTCGGCCAGGCCATGGCCATGGCGGGGGGAAGGGGGCGGCGCCCCCGGGGCCTGGGGGAGGCCGACGAGGCCGGTGGCAGCAAGGGCCCCCCCCCCATGGTCGGCCAGTCCACAGCCGTGGCGGGGGGGAGGTGGGTCGGCGCCCTAGGGGCCAGGGGAGGGCCGGCGGCCCCAGATCCGACCGCCCTGGCGTCGGGTCCGGGCGGGGCGGCGGCAAAGAGGGTCGGGGGGAGGCCGGCGGCGGCAGAGCCGGCCACGTCGGCGTCGAGGCAGGACAGGGGGAAGCCAGCGGCATCGTGGCAGGGCGGGGAGAGGCCGAACCCCGGCGGGGGGAGGCCGGCGGCGCCGAGGCAGGGCGGGGAGAGGCCGAACCCCGACGGGGGGAGGCCGGCAGCGCCGAGGCAGGGCGGGGAGAGGCCGGTGGCGCCAGATCCGGCCGCCCCGGCGACGGATCCGAGCGGAGGGAGGCCGGCGGTGCCAGATCTGGCCGCCCCGGCGGCGGATCCGGGCGGGAGAGGAGCGGATCCGGCCATGGTGGCGGAACCTAGCCCACGAAAAGGGGAGGAGGAGGCCGGACATGAGAAGGGGAAGGTGGTGCTCGCCGGAGGAGGTTCGCCGGCCATGGAGGCGGCGGCGGCGGCGCCGGCGGCAGGAGAGAAGAGGGGGAAGGGGGGAGCCTAGGGCTCTGATACCATGTAGGAAGTGCTAGATAGATTCCTCTCCCTTGGGTTGGGAGGATAAAAGGGGAGCCTTACAGGAGGGGCCCACACACACACTCTAACAATCACTATTCCATACTGTATTGACATTCATCAAATGTGCTCTAGGCAAGTAAAAATGAACAATTTCTAATTGAAGTCGCATTTTGCGTGTTTCTACTGGTTTCTTTAACCTATATTCCTTCTGATTTAACTATAGGAATGTGAGAACTCTGCTCGACTCAATGATATCTGAGGATGCATTCATTATGCCTTGTAAAGGAATATTACAACTATGTGCGATGTCCCTTCCGGTCAGTTGTTCATGTGCTCACCTTCTGTTTATGCTCCCTCAACATTGTTTTATTTTAGGGAACAAACTGCTATTTTTTCTTGAGAATTGAAGACTTTGAAGTATTGCAGGACTTGTGGAGGAGCCGTCGCAGCCTTAAAGATGTTGAGGGTTTTGATCACTCAGTTGTTAATGAGACTTTAGGAGCCTGTGGTGAGCTGCCCAGAAAACAGCAAGGTCCTTGCCAACCTTATTATATATGGCAATGTGGTTATACCAAGGTAAAATCAAATTGTGTGCACATATACCTATGACATTTGAAAGGGAATAATTACCCGTTTCAACTTTTACAGAAATTAAGTAAAGTGTACTCTCTGATGAACTTCAACTTTTCTGAGCCCATCCACTCCTGTTTTGGGGAAACAAAGGTATGTTTTGGTATTTCTTGTTGAATGCGTAACACCATTGAGTTTTATGGCTGCAGTTAGGGACGGAGCCAAAAATATTTCACACCTAGGACTGACCTAGCTATTCTTAACTAACTATTAAAAAATGACAATGATTTTCATAGAAATTTGACAAAAACTCAATAATAGTGAGGAGCTAGGCATGGGGCTCAAGCCCTAGCCACCCCATGTGTCACGACCTGGTAATGGCTGAAGATTGTATCAATGATACACTTGCGGCCAGAGCTGTGGTCGCCGTGGCGGATGTGTTATAGAACTTGCCATCGTTGAGAGGGATTTCCGTTGGCGAGCGTAACCAATCGAACACAGCGCAACAAAAGAGAGAAGGGGTACTAGCAATTCTGTTTCTGTTTTCTTTCTTGGCTGCCAAGCCCTGTGCATAATCCGGCAATATATACAGTACTCTTTGTTCCAGCAAACACAGACTCCACTCATACACATTTCATATTTACAAAACGTATTCTCAAAGTACGCTACTACTCAATTGCAAAATGTTCTTTTGCGCCATCTTCAAGCTCCCACTTCTCCTTCCGCCGACTGTCTTCCCGTCAGCACACCTGATATCACGCCATTAGTTGTGACATTGTCGCCCCCTTGAGCTCCTGCATCATCCCATATAGCCGTCCCCGGAAAACACGAACGCAACACAGTGTAATCTTCCCATGTAGCGCAATCAGTCGGCAGCGAGCCCCATTTCACAAAGAGTTGAACCAAAGCACCATTACCCTTTTTAACCAAACGATGGTCCAACACCTCAGTTGGCCAAAGATCAGTGACATCCATTCCACTTTAACTGGCAATTGAGAAAAAACAGGGGTATGGGAGGGCACAAATTGCTTCAATTGTGAGATATGGAAAACCGGATGGATAGAAGCACTAGCAGGCAACTCCAATTTATAAGCTGCAGAACTAAATTTTGCCAAAATCTTATACATACAAAAGTATTTGAAAGCCAATTTTGGATAGGGACGATTCACCCTGGAAGACTGGGCATATGGTTGGAGTTTCAGAAAAACTTTATCGGCAACTTCAAAGGAACGAAAAGAACGATGTTTGTCTGCTGATTGCTTCATTTTGTTTTGAGCCCGGTGTAACTGATGCCGTAACATCAATGAAAAGTTGTGATGATCAGCTAACAATTGATCCACACCTAACTCAGATGATGCATCTTGATCTGATATATCCACCATAGGAGGAAGAAATGAGTAATGCGGATCCACTCCAAATAGCACTTTGTATGGCGAACACTGCAGAGAAGAGTGATAACAGGTATTATACCAGAATTGGGCCATCGGTATCCAACTAAACTAATAGCGTGGTGAAACTGTTGTAGCACTTCGGAGATACATTTCCAAACATTGATTGACCCTCTCCGTTTGCCTGTCGGTTTGTTGGTGGTAAGCAGTGGAAATATTTAGTGAAACAGTGAGGTGCTTGAACAAAAGTTGCCAAAAAGTACTAGTAAACACCCTGTCTCTATCATAAACAATGGATTTTGGAATCCCATAGAGACACAATACGGTCTAGAAATACTTTGGCTACTTGCTGAGCAGTAAATGGGTGACGAAGAGACAAGAAGAGTGAAAATTTAGAAAACCGATCCACCATCACCAGAATTGTATCATACCCATCTGAAACAGGTAAACCTTCAATAAAGTCTAAAGATAAATCCGACCAAGCGACTCGCCCTTTTCCGCCCCGGTCCTTCTCGTTTGCAAAAAAGATGACTCGTGGCGATTCTGCATCGACTATCGCACCCTGAACACTGCCACGATCAAAGACAAGTTCCCCATTCTAGTGGTCGACGAGTTGCTGGATGAACTCTGAGGTGCATGGTATTTTTCCAAGCTTGACACGCTCGGTGTACCATCAAGTGTTCATGCACCCCAACGACATCGCAAAGACGGCGTTCTGTAGTCATGAAGGTCTGTTTGAATTCCTTGTCATGCATTTTGTCCTTACAAACGTTCCAACAACTTTCTAGGCTTTAATGAATGAGTCACTTCATGACTACCTCTGCCGTTTCGTGCTAGTCTTCGTTAACGACATCCTCATCTATAGTTCATCATGGTCAGAACACCTTTGGCACCTACGCATAGTATTGACCACACTTTGGCGACACAAATTCTTCATCAAGCGCTCCAAGTGCTCCTTTAGTACCACGATAGTGGCCTACCTCGGTCATGTCATCTCGACCGACGGTGTCGCCATAGATCACCAAAAGGTCTAGGCTGTGCGCACGTGGCCACTGCCCCGCTCGACCTGCACAGTACGTGGCTTCCTCGGCCTTGTGGGCTACTACCACAAATTCATCAAGGGGTTCGGCGAGATAGTAGTATCGCTCACTAGGCTACATCGAAAAGACGCTTTCTCTTGGTCTGACAAGACCACAACAACTTTCAACAAACTAAAAGAGGCCCTCACTGCCGCACCAGTCCTACAACTACTTGATTTCACCAAGCCATTCATCGTCGAGTGTGACGCGTTAGACTATGGCATCAGAGGAGTTCTTCACCAAGGCATTGGCGCAATCGCTTATTTTAGCCGACCAATCCCACCTCGTCATGCAAGCCTTGCAACATATGAAAGGGAGTTAATTGGGCTAGTACAAGCCATTCGCCATTGACGACCTTATCTATGGGGTCGTTCCTTCATCGTCCACACAGATCACTACAGTTTGAAGTTCCTCCTTGATCAACGCCTATCCACTATTCCACAGCATCATTGGGTGAGCAAATTACTTGGATTCGATTGAGGTGGAGTACAAATTGGGTTTCTCTAACATCGTGGTAGATGCCTTATCGTGTCGCGACACGGATACACAACAGGCGACGTGTAACTTGACCACCGAATTCTTCACTATCTCAGCCGCCCGCATTGATCTCTACAACACATTGCGAAAGGAGCTTAGCTAGGACAATGAGATTCAGACTTTACGTAGATGAATCATTGAAGGCAAGTTGACAAATCCTTGGGCAATCACGGATGTCATGATAACTTTTCGCAGTTGTGTCTACATACCAGCGTCATCACCAACACTGCTAGTCGTATTGCACGCGGCCCACGACATTGGCCATGAAGGTGTTCAAGAAACTCTACATCGATTGCGTGCTGATTTTCATATTTCCAATGCGCGTACCATGGTACAGAATTTTGTGCGGGCCTATGTGATGTCACCATAACAAGGCAGAGCACCTGCATCCGATAGGTCTGTTGCAGCCTTTACAGGTGCCATCATCAGTTTGGTCTGACATCTTTATGGATTTTGTTGAAGGCCTGCCAAAACTTCATGGAAAATCGGTCATCCTCACAGTGGTGGATCGTTTCTCTAAGATGGCGCATTTCATTCCTCTGAGCCACCCGTACACAGCTATTTTGGTCGCCAATGCTTTCTTCTCAGACATTGTCCGACTGCATGGTATCCCAGCCTCAATAGAAAGCGATCGTGACCCGATATTCACCAGAAACTTTTGGACAGAGCTATTTTGCCTGACTGGGGTTAAGCTCCATCTTAGTTCAACTTATCATCCGCAGTCCGATGGATAAGTGGAGTTCGCGATAGGGGATTGGGTGTGGTTACGCCTACTTTACCAGCCAACAACCACACTATCTCATCATGGGCACAGCAAACTCGGACCTAAATATTTTGGTCCTTTCCAAGTTCTTCAACGTGTGGGAGACATTGCGTGCAAGCTTCAGTTGCCAGATGATTCTCGAATTCATGATGTCTTCCATGTTGGCCTCCTGAAACCTTTTGTGGGTACACCTCTGTTGACTCCACCAGCACTACCACATATTCGCATGGTCGTGTTTGTCAACAGCCATCAAAGGTCTTGAAGTCTCGTCAAGCTAGGGATCACCTGGAACTGCTAGTAAAATGGGAGCATTTACCAGCATCATAGGCTAGTAGGGCCGCACCTACATCCGGCGCATGGCTGCCACGCAGGCCCAAGCCTAGCCTGTGGCAGCCTAGCCCAAGGCGCCCCCCACATGGCCTATAAGTAATAGTCTAGGAATAATTAAAGAGTCTAGTCAGTTTACTATTCCAATTGTCATTAGAGTAGGATTAGAGATAAAGGGTACCCCTACTCTATATAAAGGGGTCCATGGTTTGTCCTGGTTTGTAATTGGACAGGCAAAAAATAAAACTAGAAATTGAGTCCAAACCCTAGCCCTCCCACCAGCCCTAGGCACCGGCCCTACTGCCTACGCCTCTGGTTGCGTGTTCATCCTTCGCGTAATCTGTCATGGCGCCAGGGAGAAAAGGGACAACAAGCCTCGTCCCCCTGTCAGCCACGGTTACGCCCTCCACTCTCTCCCACACATACCGCTATATAACGCCCGTGACATAAATTATATTGGTTTATCAATAGATGGATTGATTTCCACATATCTTAGTGGATGCATTCAAGTATGTGTGGTTTCTAAGTTTTTGCTCAGAGAAACATGCTTTGGTATTGCTACTGTACGGTCATATGCTAGCCAGGAGCCCTGTAGCACGTCACCTTGCCAGCTCCTGTAGCCTGTCTTGGTGTTGGACTCCTGATGTCTGGGCTTCTTTTTTCTAGCGCTCAGACTGCTTATTCCGGCGCTGATACGGAATCCCCACATGACACCATGGCTGTATCTGCCCCTGGCTGCACTAGTCACTGCAAATTTGCAAAGCCTGAGTAGTATTATGTACATCAAATTTTTGTGATAATGCCTGCAAGCTATCTTTTCTGGGTGAGTCTGTTCTTCTATTTCCACCAAACCCTCTTGTTTGGCATGTAGAAAGTGGCTGTATATAAAGAAATCGAGGTTGGCACATAGTTGAATATAAATTATATTGGTTTAGCAATAGATGGATTTCCTCCTATTGTGATTTCCACAAATCTTAGTGGATGCATTCAAGTATGTGTGGTTTCTAAGTTTTTGCTCAGAGAAACATGCTTTGCTGTCAAAAGTAGCCATTTTATTCACTATCAGTATTATCAGTACCCACTCGATACTGTAGCAGTAGTTTAGGGATAAATTATGATTAGCTAAGTTAGGTTTTTGTTAGAGGTTAAGAAGAGTCTTTTAGTAGATGAAAATAGGAATCTTTATCTTATTGTATTAGGAGTACTTAGATTTTAGATTAGGAGTTATATCCCTATAATATATATATATATATACACAAATGTTATCCTACACCACGTGTGTAGAATAGCTATTCTACTAAAAAATCTACCATTGAGAAAAAAGTAGTATTCAATTGTTATTTTACTGAGAAAATCTCTTCCAAAAGTAGTGCTCTCGTGGTCGGTGTAGAATAGGTATTTTAATGCCTTCTGGATTTTGTTTCACGCTTTCTATATGTGTCAACTGACTATTTGATATGAAACATTTTTACGTCTGATAATATATGGACGTACGAACCGTAATCACGTCCATGTAGTTTTTTTACTGGTTATGATTTTGCAGATCGAGTTCTTGCATGATGGAACGTGCCATGGTTTCGCAGTTTGGATTGATTGGGTACTTGACGATAAAAAATCCGTTGTGTTAACCACGGGACCAGGTAATTGTCTCTATCCTAGTAATCTAGATATGCTGATAGCGGGTGACGGATTATGAAATCTGTGCACACAGTTTACCGATACTGGAAACAAGGAGTGCAGTTGTTTAGCAAGCCAGTAAAGGTAAATCCAACCAGGTCAGTGATGCACGTACAGGCGTCGTTCGATCCTTCCACTGCTGAGCTTTTGTTTTCCTCCTCATTCACTTGATTGCCATGTACCGTTACCTCCATTTTGTCAGACGGACTGCGTTTGTGATATTGATACGATCTTAAATACACATGTTTCTACGCTATTTAAAATTATTAAATTTATAACTGAATTATAGTTTTGACAAATCCCCTAAAATCGTTCACATATTAAATTGCAATATTTTGCAATCTATTAACGATTTAATGCTGCATGTATTATATAGGAAGTTAGCTATTTGAGATGGAGCGGAGGCCGTAATTTGTAAGAGTGGGCATATGTGAAAGCGAGCATCATTTTCGTTGTGTTAACATATGCCAAGAACAACTTAGTAATTGTTTGTACAACAATGGCCAACCAGTGTTTAACTCTACGGACGAAAATGGCCTAAAATCGGAACACGAGATAGGCCGAACAGTGTAGAGTACAACCCAAAAAAATCAATCCCCGAGTGTAAATGGACAGCCGAATAGTGGCCCACGACCTAAAAAGTGGTACAAGTACATGAACCAAAAAAGTGTACATGGTTTAAAATGGGGAGCATTACTACATTTACGATCCAACGAATTTTGAAGTATTAAATATAGATTATTTATAAAATCCATTTATAATCGGTGGATTATTTGTGAACCAAATCTAATGAACTTAATTACGTCGTGATTTGATAATGTGATGTTATCGTAAATATTTGCTAATTATGGATTAATTGGACTTAATAAATTTGTCTAACTTATTATCCTTTATTTTGTTACTATTTTTATAATTAGTTCATGTTTAATCTGATTGATATCCAAATATCCTACGTGATATGGACAAACTAAACATCCCCTAAGTCCAGGAGTATTGGAGGACGACGTGGCAACAGGTCACACATGTAAGAACACGGGCCAAGATTGTTAGAGTACATGCCGAAATCACATTACGACCTCTTTAGAAGAAAGGGTATCCCTATATGAATTTATAAATGTTTGAGTGACATGCTCCCCCGTAGAAAAAAAATTCCAAATAAGGAAAAATTCCCTAATACTGCTTGGAAAACGAGGGTATAAAAATCCCTAGGAATAAAAAACTCATAAAATTCAAAAAAAAATATGAGAAGTTCAAAATATACAAAACCAAATCAAGTCTATAATAGTTTTGATTTGCATTTTGACAAGAACTACTAAATTATAGGGTAGATAACAGGGATGCAAAAAATTTGTATCTATTATACTATAAGCAAAAAATTGTCAAACTTAGTATAAAGAAATGTTGCACCTGATTATTGCTGCATAGAGAAATATATGAATCTAAAACAAGTAGTTGTACCGTGTAACTACTAAGTGGAGTCACCATTTCTCCCGAGCCTGAATAAATTCAGATCAACAAGTACAAGTAAATTAGTCAGTGGAGATAGCTGAATTCTGGGAGAAAAAAATTAAGTGCTCATAGTTACAGCAGCGATCCAATACCTACAACCAAATAGAAAAAAATACAATCGGTCACAAACCAAAACATGCGTATACTATGTTATATTGCCCATTTCCTAGAAACTCCAATATAATTGGATAGCCCAAACGCACCCTAACTCACTAATTACAAATGTTATATATTCTGCGAAAGATAGGCTCAGAGCATCTGGTAATAGATCGATGCACTCTCCCATTCCTCAGTGCTGACCTTAGAAACAATATGATCCACTGTACAAAGAACAAAGATTAAGTACTTTCTGGTAAGAGTGGCAGCTTTCTTTAGCATCACGAAAAGAGTAATTAGCTAGCAAAAAAAATTTCACATTCCATGATGAAAAATACAATGATAGTTCATAACTTCATATATACTAGTGTTGGTGTAAAAGATTACGCTAATAGGTTTGAATAGCCTCGAAGGGCTAACTGAGAAGAAAGATTGATTGCGGACTGAATTAGGCCTCCGAATAGGATAATAACCTTAGATCAGTTCAAAATATTTCTTATTACGTGAATTGATGTCCTTATTACAGTAGAAAGGAGTATTTATAGACAGATATCCATCAGGGAAATTCTACTCTATCCTCTAGTTATAACCATCATGATAGACTCTATTTATAAGGCCATATGGGGGTAAAATGCTAAGTGCACGTGTGAACACTCAGATAAAGCAAACATCTTGTCTCGTTTTGCGGCGCCCCTTTGAAGTCGGGGCCTTCGGGAGGTAGCGAGGCGGCGAGGCCACTAGAATGACTGAAGGCTCTTGGTTCCTTCTCGTGCGCCGTTTCTGAAGCCTATACTAGGGCTTTGGGCTTCCTCCCTTAGAGTACTATAGTGGCGATAGAGGGCTTCACACCTTGTATGCTCTGAAATTATCCTTCGGAGTGGTCCTCCTAATGCTAGGATCGATGGGATTATTTTCCCCTAACAGTAGCCCCTCGGATATGTCTTTTTCAAATGCCTTGCATCCTGGGAAAAGGCAATGTACGCAAGAAATAATTCCACGCTTTGATCCTAGATTGCCGAAGGTACTTATAAATAGCTTAATCACATCTCGAGTCGCGAAGGTGGTCAGGCGAAGCGGTCTAGAGCCAAAGTATTTGTCATCGATGCCTTCCGGGGAGGCTTCGGCTTGGAGTGTTCACATGCAGCTTTGGGCGACCGTTTGTTACGCTTGCACCCCAAACGTTTGCCTAGGGATCTCTAGAGATTGCCTCGGGTAACCAATCGCCATTTCTGATGAGACGTCACTTCTGAAATCCCAACCGCCACGGATATTGCGGGATTTCATTTCTAAGAGTTTTTCAGCGAAGGCCACACTCGTCAGCGACGGGGGTTGGCGTAGAAAATAGGCATCACACAGAAGCTTGCAATATAAGCCCTTGGGCCCTATAAAAGGGAGACAATGTCCTTCGTTACTATGAAATCTCCTAGTTTCCAAAACTTAGCTTTTTGAAGCCTTTCTCTTCCATCGCTTTCGTTCTCGTTTCTCGAGCGCCTCTAGAAATCTTTGAAAATGACCGATAAAAGCGCCAAGGGGTTCGCCTCGGTCTCCCTATTGTCTAGTAGTAGACGACAGCGGTGGCAACGACGACGACGCTAGGGGCTTTAGACGTCCCTAGGGTTTACACTCCTCGGAACCTCCTACTGCCCTCGAAGAAGTACACGGATCAAACCTTTGTCCTGGACCGATCGACCTGCACTGAGGAGACAGTAAAGGAGGCAGTGTTTGAGTGACTTGGACCTAGGGTCATGGTGCGGGTCTTTGAAGATGAACTCATTCCCAAGCCGCGCAAAGGGGGCCTTTTTTGACGCGGGGCTCGGGATGCCCTCATCGAAGATCTTAGCCGAAGTCCTTCAGCTTTACCACGTGGGGCTCCCACAGCTCTCTCCGAATGCCATCACCTGTTTGGCTATCTTTGAGTAGGCCATGCGGGTGGAGGGGTGTGAAGGGAGGGCCGAAGTCTTCGCGGTGATGCACGAAGCTAGGCCAGCCAAAGAAGCGGTTCAACCTTGATGGCGCGACGAAGCTGCTAGCCTACGAGTGTGTCGGGAACACGCCGGAGAGAAGGAACTCACCAGCGAGCACCCGGGCCAAACAGGAACCAAACAGAACAAGGGACAAAATGTTTATGGGCTAACTGTTAGAGAGAACACTCGCATTGGTAGGGATGACACTCAAGAGTTGGGGCAATTTTCTTTCATTCAACTCACTCAAATGCCATGCCAACCCAAATGGTTGGGGATACATATTTATAGGCTAGCCATGTAGCCCAAGATGCTAGTCTAAGATGCTAAAGCAAAAGATGCTTAGTCTAGTCTAAGATGCTAAAGCAAATATGCTAGTCTAAGATGCTAAAGCAAAAGATGCTAAAGGTGCTAAGACTACAAACTTGTCCACACATGGACATCACACATGTCATGCCAAACAACATGTCATGCCAAAACACACACACACACATAGACTTAACCTCTCAATCTCCCCCTAAGTCTTGTGTGGCGCCTTCTGGGAAATCTGAACCATCCCAATCCTGGCGCGAAGCTCCTGGAACTTGATCCGCCCAAGCGACTTGGTGAGGAAGTCGGCGAGCTGGTCTTGGGTGTTGATGTAGCTTGCCTTCACACTTCCCTCATCCAAACAACTCCGGATGAAGTGGTACTTCACCCGGATGTGCTTGCTGCGCTCGTGGAAAACAGGGTTCTTTGCCAAAGCCAAAGCAGACTTGCTGTCCACCCTGAGTTCCACCGCTTCGGCATCCCTGCCAAGAAGATCGCCAAGCAGCCGAGCCAACCAGAGAGCTTGAGTTGATGCAGAAGTGGCTGCGATGTATTCTGCCTCGCAACTGGACATGGCCACCACCTGCTGCTTGACCGACTGCCAACTGATCAGACACTTGCCGAGGAAGAACAACGTCCCGCTTGTGCTCTTGCTTGTGTCGATGTCGCCGGCGTGGTCGCTGTCACTGTACCCGATGAAATGCGCCGCACCGGGGCACCTCGGGTAGTACAAGCCGTAGTCAAAGGTCCCCGCGACATAGCGTAGGATCCTCTTCACGGCCTGTTGATGCTCCGTCGTTGGTCGCTGCATGAACCGACTGACGTAGCCAACTGCGAACGCCAAGTCCGGTCGCGTGTGGACAAGGTAGCGAAGGCTGCCCACAATGCGCCGGTACTGCGTCGCGTCCACCTCCTCCGTCGTGCTGTCGCGACTCAGCTTCAGCCTTTCCTCCATGGGAGTGTAGGCTGGGTTGCAGTCGGTGAGTCCGCCCAGCTCGACGATGCGCTTGGCGTAGGCGGTCTGGCGAAGTGAAGTGCCAGAGCTGTCCTGGTGCACCTCGATCCCCAAGTAGAAGGAGAGGAGCCCTAGGTCGCTCATCTGGAAGGTGGCCTTCATCTTCGTCTTGAACACCTCTACCTCCACCTCCTTGGTGCCGGTGATCACCAAGTCGTCAACGTAGACGCCTACCAACAGGGCATTGTCTCCCTTGCCCCGTCGATAGACTGCAGCCTCATGAGCACTCTGATGGAACCCCATCTGCCTGAGAGTGGAGTCCAACTTGTCGTTCCAAGCTCGTGGTGCCTGTCGCAAGCCGTAGAGGGCCTTGCGCAGGCGGAGAACCTTGTTCTCCTTGCCGGGGATGACAAATCCCGGCGGCTGTCGAACGTAGACCTCCTCCTTCAAGTCGCCATTGAGGAAGGCAGACTTGACATCCATATGATAAACACGCCAACCCTCCTGGGCTGCCAGCGCGAGGAGGACACGAATGGACTCCATCCGTGCAACAGGAGCGAAGGCATCGTCGAAGTCGACTCCCTCCTGTTGAACGAAACCGCGTGCCACCAGCCGAGCCTTGTGCTTGACCACCACCCCGGCCTCATCTTTCTTCAGCTTGAACACCCACTTAAGGGTGATGGCACGGTGGCCGGCCGGAAGATCAGCCAGCTCCCATGTCCGGTTCCGCTCGACGGCGTCCATCTCCTGCTGCATCGCGGCACGCCAGGCCGCGTCTCCTTCCGCCTCAGCGAAGGAACGTGGCTCACCGTCATCGTGCGCCAAGTGCAGCTCCGCATCGAAGTCATGTTGCGCCATCCCAGGAACGGGCTGCTCACCAAGGATGTTATCCATGGTGCGGTATCGTAGAGGCTCGCCGTCATGGCAAGCATCGACACGGTCCCCGTCGTTTGACAATGGAGTAGCGAACTCCACTATGCGCTGCTCATCATGGACTGAAGCTGCGGATGCCGATCCCGGAGATGTGGGCGCCGGTGTAGGAGAGCGAGGTGTGGCCGGTGCAGGAGGTGGTGGAGTACTTGCCGGAGCTGATGATGTGCCAGGTGCTGGGGCAAGCGAGCTCGGTGAAGGTGAGCTGCTAGCTCCCCCTGCTCCCTCGAAGTAGACGTACTCGACGACGAAATCGTTGATCGTCGAAGTCGAGCCATCATCCGCCATCTTGCCCCACGTCCAGCCTCGCCCTTCATCGAACACAACGTCTCGTGAGATGTGGACGCGCTGTGTCGTAGGGTCGAGGATGCGGTAGGCCTTGGAGCCCTCCGCATAGCCGATGAAGACCCCTGGCGCACTCCGATCATCAAGCTTGCCGATGTGGCCGAGCTCCTTGACGAATGCCAGGCAACCAAAAACGCGAAGGTGGCCAACCGTCGGCTTGCGTCCGTGCCAGGCTTCATACGGCGTCTCGCCGTCAAGAGCCTTGGTGGGCGAGCGGTTGAGGAGATGGACGGCAGTCATCACCGCCTCTCCCCAGTAGATTGCCGGCATCCCCCTCTGCTTGAGGAGGGCGCGAGCAGTGGCCACCACCGTCTGGTTGCGGCGCTCGACGACGCCGTTCTGCTGTGGTGTGTACGGCGCGGAGTAGTGGCGCTGAATGCCCTCGTCGGCGCAGTACGCCGCGAACTCAGCCGCCGTGAACTCGCCGCCGTTGTCCGTGCGCAACACCCGGAGCTTGCGGCCGCACTCCTTCTCCGCGGCAGCTTGATGACGCTTGATAGCATCTGCGGCTGCTGCCTTGGTGTCGAGAAGCACCGCCCACATGTAGCGGGACACGTCGTCGACGAGGAGGAGGAAGTAGCGCCGGCCTCCAGGGGTAGCCGGTGTCACGGGACCGCAAAGGTCGCCGTGCACGAGCTCGAGCTTCTCCTTGGCGCGAAAGCTCGCCTGATGAGGGAATGGGAGTCGCCGCTGCTTGGTCAGCACGCAGGTGTCGCAGAACTGCTCCACATGCTCGACACTCGGCATGCCCTGCACCATCTCCTTGATGCCGAGCTGCTTCAGGGCCTCAAAGTTGAGGTGCCCAAAGCGCTCGTGCCACCGCCACGCGTCGTCGTCGCGGCGGGCTGCAAGACACACAGGCTGCGCCACCTGCACATGAAGGACATAGAGGCGATTGCTTCCTCTATTTACCTTGGCGACAAGTTGGTGCTGATGATCCCAAATGCGCAGCACCCCATGCTCGATCTCCACGCGCGAGCCATTCTCATCCAGCTGGCCCAGACTGATGATGGAGTTCCTCAGCTCGGGGATGTAGTAGACACCGGTGAGCATCCGATGCTCGCCGGTCTTGGCGGTGAAGATGACAGAGCCGACGCCCCTTATCTCCACGGCGGAGGCGTCCCCGAACTTGACGGACCCTCGCACGCTGGAGTCCAGGTCGGAGAAGTGGTCCCGCCGCCCGGTCATGTGATGGGTGGCGCCGGTGTCGAGGAACCACCCGTCAATCTTGTCATCATTGGACCCATTGCCGAGGAAGACGTGTGCGCGCGGTTCGTCGACGTGGAGAAGAGCGGCAGCTGTCGACGTGGGAGGGGAGTGCAACTCAATGTTCCCATGTATAAGGAACAGAGCTGGCTCCTCTTGCGCTTGCGCGACATGTGCCTGACCGCCGCGCTTCGCCTGCCGACAGTCCCTAGCCCAATGGCCGATCTTGCCACAGTTGTGACAAGTGTCATCACGGGTGGCCTTGCGGCCACCGTTGGCGCCGCCAGTAGCGCCTCCATGCGCCTGGGGAGCCTTGCGCCCCCTACGTGGCTGGCGCTTGTGGCCATTTGACGAACTTGATGCCTCCCCCTTCTTCAGCTCTCGCTGGCGCGCGAGCCACTGCTCCTCGGTGAATAGAAGCTTGCCACCAGTGGTGGCCGGCTCTAAAGATGGCTGGGGCTCGTCGATGTCGACGACCTTGAGGCGACCTATCGCTTCTCCGATCGACATCCTGGAGAGGTCCATCAAGGACTCGATCGAACGAGCCATTTGCTTGTATTTCCCGGGAACGCAGCGAAAGAGCTTCTCAACAGCTCTTTCCTCGTTGATGAGGTCTTCGCCATGCTGCACCAACTTCTGCAGTAGAGAGTTGAGACGGAGAGCAAAATCATCAACATCCTCACCTGGTTTGAAAGCCAGGTTCTCCCACTCCTTGCGTAGTGCCTGCAGCGTAGCCTTGCGGGCGCGATCGCTGCCAATACATACTGCAGCGATAGTATCCCAAGCCTCCTTGGCAGTCTGCTTGCAAGCAATCAAACACTGCATCTCCGGCGGAATTGCAGCAACGAGGGTCTCCAGCGCCCGTCGATCATCATCGTAGTCGACGTCGTCGTATGTGACTGCTTCCCACATGTGCCGCACTTGGAGCTTCACCCTCATAATCATGGACCACTGGGTGTAGTTGGTCTTGGTGAGGGTGGGCCATCCACCACCAGCACCAGCATCCTTGATGATGGTCTGGAAGCCGCGATGACCATGGCGCCGGTCCGGGGAGGGAGAGCCACGCCGCCTGTGAGGGTCGCGTTCGCCATGAGCACGACCGTCGCGTGCGCATCCTCCCGGAGTGTTGTCGGCGCGTCTGGGCCCGTTTGGGCTGCCGCCGCGAGCACGGGGCTGCGCTGCTGCCCACTGCGCCACCCGCTCATCCTTCGCCCTCCTTGGTAACTCGGCCTCCAAGTCGAGGCTACCTCCCTCGGAGGCACTGCCACTGTTGCTACCGTGGCGCAAAGCTTCGAGCTCTGCCGCCGCAACACGTGCTGCAGCCACAGCCGCCGCCGCTTCCTCTTCCGCTCTCGCTACTGCCAGTTCTGCCGCCGCCAACCTCACCTTCCGAGCCTTCGCTGCCACAACCTCTGCTGCCACCCGGTCGCGCTCCTCCGCCGCGACGACTTCGGCCTCCTGCCGATGTCGTGCGCTCGAGGTGACCGAGCGAAGAGAGTCTCCTGTGGACATTGCGAGATGGTAGAGTGGAAGGGTCGTGGGGGTTGCTGCTGCCCTGGGAGGAAGCCGCTACACTCGTGCTGCTGCTCGGAGTGTGGGTGGAACTCGCCGAGTCGTTGGTCTCCGGTGGACCGGCAAGGGAGGAAGATGAACAAGGAGAAGGGCGTCTCCGTTGGAGAGAGTCGCGGAGGGGATTGGAAAGGTCACAGAACCATACAGCTCTGATACCAATTGTTAGAGAGAACACTCGCATTGGTAGGGATGACACTCAAGAGTTGGGGCAATTTTCTTTCATTCAACTCACTCAAATGCCATGCCAACCCAAATGGTTGGGGATACATATTTATAGGCTAGCCATGTAGCCCAAGATGCTAGTCTAAGATGCTAAAGCAAAAGATGCTTAGTCTAGTCTAAGATGCTAAAGCAAATATGCTAGTCTAAGATGCTAAAGCAAAAGATGCTAAAGGTGCTAAGACTACAAACTTGTCCACACATGGACATCACACATGTCATGCCAAACAACATGTCATGCCAAAACACACACACACACATAGACTTAACCTCTCACTAACTTTGGCACTGAGCCATGACTCCCTTCATCAGATTATATAGAGCAATACATGGCAGTGTTTGATACATAGCAAGGGATTATTTAGGCCCTTAATTATCTCAGGATAGACTACCAAATATAGAGGACTGCCAAATACTCAGGATAGACTACCAAATATAGACTAAGCCATTATGGAAAGACATAAACTAGGAAACCATAAACTAGGAAACCATAAATTTAGCACCCAAGGAAACCCTAAACCCTAAACCCTAAGTTTTAGCTTTGTCTCCATGGTCACTTGGCAGGGATTACAACCTGCCATTCCACTTTTCTCCAAAATCTTGACAGCATAAGCACCTTGACTAAGTGAAATACCGTCCTTCTTTTGCTTAACTTCAATACCGAGATAGTAGTGGAGCAACCCAAGGTCACTCATCTTGAAAGCTGCTGCCATCTCCCCTTTGAACTTCTGGATGTCACTTCTGCTAGCTCCCGTGATCACCAGATCATCGACATACACTCCAACCACCAACTGTATGTCGCTCTTCTTTCTGATGTAGATAGCATGTTCTGAGGGGCTCCTCCTAAACCCAAAAGACAGCAGCGTGCTGTCCAACTTCTCATTCCAAGCCCGGGGTGCTTGGTGCAGTCCGTACAGAGCCTTCCTCAGTTTGTGCACCTTGTGCTCCTGGCCAGCCACCACAAAGCCAGCCGGCTGTTCCACATAGACCTCCTCTTGAAGATCTCCATTTAGGAATGCCGATTTGACATCCATGTGGTGCACCTCCCATCCTTCACTTCCTGCAAGGGCAATGAGCAAGCGCACCGAGTCCAATCGAGCCACTGGGGCAAACACCTCATCATAGTCAATACCATGCCTTTGAGCATACCCCTTTACCACCAACCGTGCCTTGTACTTGGATATGACTCCATGCTCATCTCTTTTCACCTTAAAGACCCATTTCAAGCCAATCGCCCTCCTCCCAGGAGGAAGATCAGCAAGGAACCATGTTCTGTTTTCTTCTATGGACTCCATCTCCTCTCTCATGGCCTTCTTCCAGCTGGGACTATGTTCGGCTTCACTGAAAGATGTGGGCTCATCTGAGCTCACGACATGCAGCTCTTCCAACACTCTTGGCACAAAACCGGGTGGAGAACCCGACCCAAGGATGTTGTCCATCTTCCTGAACCGGAGTTGTTCACCCTCATCGTAGCAAGCATCGAGGTCTTCATCGTCAACACCTGAGGAGGGAGAGACAAACTCCACTATCTCTCCCCCTTCGGATCCTCCCGGTGTCCTTGCCTCCGAGGAAAGTGGCGAAGGAGGGGGGTCTGTTCGGTGTCCGGAGGGGCTACTCCATGCCCCCCATCAACACCCTCACCCGTCGGTATGCCCTATCCGATGATAGTGTACTCCACCGTGAAGACATCGTCATGGTTATTCACCATGTTGGAGTCAGCCATCGTGCTCCAATCCCACTGAGCCTGCTCATCGAAGACCACATCCCGTGTCACATGGACACTCTTGGATATGGGATCGTAGGCCCGATAAGCCTTTGTTCCCCTCTCATACCCGACGAAGATCATCTTGCGACCTCGATCTTCCAACTTCTTCAAGTGAGGCTTGGTGTTGCGAACGTAGACGATGCAGCCGAACGTCTTGAGATGATGCACGGCCGGCTTCTTCCCGTACCAAGCCTCAAATGGCGTCTTCCCTTCCACGATCTTTGTCGGGCACCTGTTCAACACATAAACAGCCGTGCTTACCGCTTCACCCCAGAACCATCCAGGGAGCCCCTTCGCCTTGAGCATGCTTCTTGCGGCTGCCACAACCGTCCCATTTCGGCGTTCAACCACGTCGTTCTGTTGTGGACTATATGGCGTCGTGAGTTGCCGGCTAACGCCATCCGCTGCGCAGTACTCCGCAAACTCGAGCGAGGTGAACTCACCACCTCGATCAGTTCGGATAGCCTTCAACTTGACTCCCGAATCTCCTTCAGCTCGCGCCTGAATCTCCTTGATGGCAGCCTCTGCACGATCCTTTGAAGGAATCGCGACTACCCACATGTTCAAATCATCCACCAACAGTAAGAAATATTTATTCCCCCTTGGTGTTGCTGGCGTGATGGGACCGCACAGATCCCCGTGCACCAATTCCAGGAGCTTCTTCGCCCTGAACTCCGCCTGCGTGGGGAAGGAGGTGCGCCTCTGCTTACCCGCCTGGCAAGCTTCGCACACCCTCTCTACTTGGCCGATCTCTGGTAGCCCTCGGACTAGCTCCTCCCGAGCCAGCTTCCTCAGTGCAGCCATGTTGACATGGCTGAACCTCTCATGCCACCGCCACGCCACCTCGTCATCTCTTCCTCGCACCGCCATGCAGATTGGTGGTGCTATCTTGATGTGGAGCATGTACAACTGATCTTCTGCTCGCGACACCTTTGCTAGCAACTTGTCATCGGGCTCGTGGATCCTCATTGTGCCGGCTTCTATCTTGATGTGATACCCCTCCTCATCAAGTTGCCCGATGCTCACGATGTTCGAGGTCAAGCGGGGTATGTAGTAGACTCCAGCGAAGCATCGATGATCTCTATTTCGGCACACGAATGAGACCGTCCCACGACCCTCAATTCGAGCCACCGAGTCATCACCGAACCGAACAG
The DNA here is from genome assembly GCA_019279435.1 of Zizania palustris. Lineage (NCBI taxonomy): Eukaryota > Viridiplantae > Streptophyta > Magnoliopsida > Poales > Poaceae > Zizania > Zizania palustris. The sequence continues at coordinate 6,530,894 of JAAALK010000283.1, read as the reverse complement.
TGCCTAGCACTTCCGTGTTCAGCTTTGAGAACGCAACTCTGGACATGGACATATGATTTGTTGCCCCAGTGTCCAGAATCCACGCCTCCGCCTCATTCTCCACCTCTTCTCCGACCTGGGTGAAGGCCCTTTCTTCCCGGATCTCAACTTGAGGCTCCTCCGAGCCTCTGCATGGTGCTTGCCCCGCCAGTTGCAGTGGCAGGCTGGCCCTTTGTAGTGGAGCCGCCGATGACTCGGTCGGCTTTGTGCTGGCGACGGGGCTGATGACAGTCGGCGAGGCCCTGACGACGAGGAGAGAGGCCCACGTCGCGCCCGCGTCGTCCTCCCCCTTGGCGTCCACCTCCGGAGCCTCTGCCGGAGTGGTTTTCCGCCTCCTTCCTTTGTCGGGCAGCCCATTCCACCTCCGTGAGGTAGAGCCACCCGTCGTGCTGTAGCGATCCCGAAGCCTCCTCGAAGGTCTCCTCGGCTGCCTTCAACCGCCCCACCAGATCCGAGACGGTGAGGGTCGACACGTCAAGGAGCGTGGTGATGGCGAGCACGATCTGCTTGAATCGTGGTGGAATGCTGCGAACGATCTTCTCCACGATCTTGCTCTCCTCGATTCCCGCATCGAGGGTGGCGAGTGTCGTCGCCATTCCGTTGAGGCACAACGCGAAGTCTTCGATGGTTTCACCATCGTTGAACGTCGCCAAGTCGAACTTCCGCCGCAGTTGAACCACAGCAGACTTCTTCACGCGGTCGTTGCCGACCCGCATCTCCGAGATGGTCTTCCAGGCCTCCTTCATCGTGTCCTTGTCGGCAATGGAGGACACCATCTCCGGTGGCACCGCGCTACAGAGAGCGTCAAGTGCCATCATCTCCTCCTGCACGTCGGCACTGCCCTGCTCGACGACGTGCCAAAGCGCCCTCGCTTTCAGCTTCACCTTCATCAGCAGCGCCCATTCGGAGTAATTGGTCTTGGTGAGGACGGGGTAGCTACTCCCGCCGCCCACCTCACGAATCACCCTCTGGTCAACAACACTGTTGTTGGTGGAGCCCGAATTGGCTGACGCCTTCCCTTCCATTCAGCCTCCCCGGTCCGCAAACCGGCTCTGATACCACTTGTCGGGAACACGCTGGAGAGAAGGAACTCACCAGCGAGCAACCGGGCCAAACAGGAACCGAACAGAACAAGGGACAGAATGTTTATGGGCTAACTTTGGCACTGAGCCATGACTCCCTTCATCAGATTATATAGAGCAATACATGGCAGTGTTTGATACATAGCAAGGGATTATTTAGGCCCTTAATTATCTCATGATAGACTACCAAATATAGAGGACTGCCAAATACTCAGGATAGACTACCAAATATAGACTAAGCCATTATGGAAAGACATAAACTAGGAAACCAAAAACTAGGAAACCATAAATTTAGCACCCAAGGATTACTTTCCACAGAGTGCATCAACTTCCAGCTCTGGAAGGAGTTCCAGAACAACTTCCCTACGAAGGCCATCAACGAGCGTTGGTACTACGACTGGATGCTCCGCTGGTTTTATGTCATAGTGGGAGTGGACTTCGGCTTGGCGGGACCCCTCAAGAGATCTTGTACAGGAGGGAGGTGGACGTTTCAGCAGACATGGGCTCAATTCGGGCACGTGTCCAACTCATGGATATTGTTTCTCAGCGCATGAGCATGCGAGACTTGCGGAGGAATTCATCTCCCTCCACATTTCTCCTCTTAAGTCTAGCTGGCCTCTCGCCTTCCAGGGGGCTAAGGAGGGAGGCCTTCGCGAGATACCCTCCGATTCTATAGGTATGCTTCACAACCTTTCCTACAATTTTAAACACTTTCTTTCTGTAAATGTTTTATATAAGTGATACCTTTGCTCATGCAGGCTTGCGGGTGATGATGACCCCAAAGCAAGTAGTCCGAGTGACCGAGAAGGTTGTCGGGGCCCCTACTCTCGGGGAGAAGAAACTGAGGCGGGAGCTGGTGGGGTCACGAGAGTGGTACAACCGGGTGTGGAGCGAGCTTGGGGCTGAGCCCTCTTAAGGAGTCATGGTGGAGACCATGGGCTCATGCCTCACAGATGATGAGTGATTGTCAACGATGAAGAGATGATGCTATCGCCCAACGAGGAGAGGCACTTCAAAGGGAGACTTCAAAAGAGGAGGTCTTGCAGTGGCGTTGGCCGATGTGATAGGTATACAGACGAATGATCAGTGATTTGGAGGAGCTGCAGAATTGTAGAGGTCTAATCCGGGTACATGGTGCAAGGACGACAAGTGAGTGTCGTGGCGTTGATCATGTGACTCAGGTACACGGACAGACAATTGCGGGACTGAGAGAGTTGCTAGGTCATGGTGGTCCAATCTGGGTACACGGTACAAGGGCGGCAAGAGGCTTTATAAGTTTTGGTTCAAAACCGTCAGATCAAAATTTAATTGCCATGAAAATACCAAGAAATAAGATTTTATTTCTTAGTACAGAAGATATAAGTTTTAGTATTTTTCTATTTTTTTAATTCTAAAAAATAACTTTTTAGGTATTTTTGGAATACTTGGTTTTTTATTTTCTTTTGTAAAAATATGCAGGGCATTTAAGTCTTTTTCTTGATTGTGTTTAGGTCCCTGTCTAGGTTAACACATGAGGAAATATTCAGATAATCAAAGAGAGTGTTTACTTTTCTTGAAACTAGAACGGCCAGCACGCTTCACGCGCTCCATCCATAAAAAAGTGATAATAATTTTAAAAAACCAATGTCTACTAATAATATGAGTTAGTAAGTTCAAAAAAGATATAGCACGACAAACAATGAAATCTCCCCTGTCACAGCATGCTTGAAAGATGAGCAAAGAATGGCATACACGAGGAAATAGGGAAATCCATCACACATGCACACATACAAATACCATGAAACAGAGCAATACATCATGTGTCTCCAGAAAAAAAAGCACACAACAAACCACAAAACTGAAATGATGAGAGAAAAACATGGCCAAGAAATCAAAGCAAGAAAGAAAAAACAACTACTATTGAAAAATAAAGAGCTAACAGAAAAGATACTACATAAACTGTTTTAGGAGAGGAGCAAGGAGCAACACTACCTAGCCATGAAGTGCCACGCAACAGGAATTAAACACACATTAAATCATTTATTTTGGTGTAGATAAGACAATGGCACATATTCTGCTAGGCCAGGACTTCAATCTCACTCTTGCTGCAATTTTTGAAGCTCTCTTTATCTTCTTCCTCGATCTTGGTCAATATATTAACCATCACTCAACCACGTGATGATAGATTAGACAACAAAATTCTACTATTTAACATAATGCGTGATATATATATATATATATACAAATGCTATTCTACACCACGGGTGTAGAATGCTATTCTACACCGACGTGGAATGGAGGGGTTGGGATTGGGTGGGGGTGGGCACGATTGGGATGATCGGTGTAGAATAGCATTTACACCCATAGTGTAGAATAGCATTCCCGTATATATATATATATATACAAATGCTATTCTACACCCGTGGTGTAGAATAGCTATTCTACCAAAAAATCTACTACCGACAAAAAATAGTACTCAATTACTATTCTACCGAGAAATCTACTACTTAATGTAGTACGGTGTAGGATAGCTATTCTACACCGACTACTTTCAGTGGTAGATTTTCTCATTACAATAATAATTAAGTACTACTTTTTTCTCAGTAGTAGATTTTCTCAGTACAATAACAATTAAGTACTACTTTTTTCTCAGTAGTAGATTTCTCGGTAGAATAGTTATTCTACAACCGTGATGTAGGATAGCATTTGTATATATATATATATATATACACGAAGGCACTATTTTACACTACATATATAAAATAGTTATTCTACACCGACTACTTTCAGTAATAGATTTTCTCAGTAGAATAGTAATTGAATACTATTTTTTTTCTCAGTAGTAGATTTCTCGGTAGAATAGTTATTCTACACCCATGGTATAGGATAGCATTTGTATATATACACACACACCCATGACGCAATTAAGCATATTGCTATGTACATAGCAACATGATAAAAACACAATGTAAAGCATAACGGCAGAGATGAATTCACAATATTCCACATATATTAATATCTCCTTGTTTATGGGATATTTTTCTAGACAATCAAGATATTTATAGCAAGTTGTTTTTTTCAGATAAAAACAATTTGGAACATGAACCTTACTTAAATAAAAGGAAAGCTTTATCTTTATACAAGAAAATTGAGAAAATCATGTACCTTGCATTGTTCTCCCTATGATGTAATAGATCTGTCATTCATAGTTGAAATACCACTCATCAAAACAGACCTTGGTGTTTTAGTTTAAAAAGTTGTGGCACAAACACTGGTATCTCCGAGTCCTGAATCCCATAGAAAAAGAAGCAAAACTGATGACATTGTGCACTATGCATGCAGTAAAAAATAAAGAAGCTTGCATGTAAAGTTGTTTACCACTTATTTTAATATTTTCTTCATTTAATACCGTCCTTGCCTTTTAAATTGAGGTCTAATTCACCACAACAGGCCTCCCTAATCCTGTTTGGAACACTGGGAATTGTCACTCAACATCCAATTTTCTTTACACAAAGAAATCCAGTCATCATCCAATTTTGTTTACACAAAGAAATCACTTAATATCAACAATTACATTTAGGTAACTCCAATCTTACCAATGTTTTGTGGCAGCTCCATCCTTCACCACAGAGTTAGATCTTTCACTGATCAAGATCGGTCTTTGTGAAGCAGATTGAAAAAATGGAGATTGGTTAGGGGTACAAAAATTCTCCATATTTCCTAATATGAGAGGAATCCCATTCCATGACAACACCAAAAGACGTACATTTCTCAATAATTAGGTAAAAGTGATAACTCTAAATTTAATCAGCAGAACAATCTAATCTTACCCTCACTTGTATTATTTTGCTCCAAGACAGCCTTAGCTTTCTGGATAGATGCTACACTGACTGATACAACTTTACCTAAACCAATTTGGAACAATGGAGACTATTCCTTGACATCCACACCCACCACATCTCCTAAAAGAGAAGCCATACATTTAAAAAGTAAAGGCATGTTTACAACTTTTACTAAAATATCCGAAGACAAACTATCTTGTTATTCAGAATAACCTTGTTTTAAAGTTGTTTGTTCCTCCAAAATGCATACCGCCTTATTAATGGAGCTCCTGCTGACAGGATCTGACCTAGCCATTTTAGTATGGAACATTTATTGTCTGGCAATAGCAGAATTCTCGACATTTCCTAAATAATAGATAGCAGTCTCATTATTTTGGGCTTTATGGCATGTTGTTTAGTGCTACAATCCTAATGTACCTAGAGCCAACTATATTCCAGGAAGCACAAAATAATGGAACACTTCATGTAATTACTCAAAAAGTAAACATTGCTAAACTTTGTACCTTCTAAAATAGCTCTTGCCTTCTGAATGGAGCCTTTGCTCAGTAAGACCGCATTCCCTCATCCAGTTTGGAATATTGGAGACAAATCATCTTTATGTGCACCACCTGAATTTCACAAAATGCAAAGGGGAATTTATACTACAGAACCTCAAGAATGTGTAATTCATCAGAACTATAAAATCATTGTACTTCTACCTCTAGTTGAAACATGTAATCTGATCTCCTCACAGAGATAGGCTGAAACAAAACTTACCTTTAAATGAAACATTACTTTCTCTCACAGCACACTCCAAATCAGAAACATCATCAAATGGTTGCCCTGCAATACAAAAACATATCAGTCTGACATAGTCATAGAGAAAGAAAACAGAGGCATCCAATTTCATGCTCCCAAGTCTCAACCAAGTGACTGGTTCCTTTTATTTAAGGATAAAACAAATAGGAGAGATCAAAACGAATCTGACTACTCAAAGTAGGATGAACTGGATGGAGACGTCTGTGGGGATCCTGTAAAATGACAAACCATCTAGAACAATAGGACGATGGCAAACCAGAAAAACGAAATAAAGCAAAACAACACCCAATCATAACCACTGGTGAATTGTAATCTGTTCTAAGCAGAATGCAGAATGGAATATTACACAAATATCAAAGAATAGCCAAGAACAGTACACTGTGTCATATCGAGGCTTGCTGGTCGGCTTCGACTAGCTTGGACCAGCCCCCCTGCCGGGTCTCTCGCCCACGTCTATATCCGTGTTGATTGCTCGCCATTGCGATCGGCTGCCACTACTCGAGATCAGAGAAGATGAATCAGGACACGTGAGAGGCACACGGCCACCTCTTCTGGAAGCCTCGGTGGGGGAGGGCGCCAGCGGCGGGGGGTCGAGGGGCACCGGCAACACAAATGAGGAGGAGAGGGCGGAGACAGTCCTGGAGGAGAGGAGAAGTCGAGAAGAGGACGGGGGAGGGGAAAGATATTGGGGTAGGTGAACTTGAAGTTTCACAAATTTCCTAAAAAGATAGGGTGTTTTATACAAAATAATAAATCACTGAAAATGCAGGTTGTTTTATGCAAAAAAGTGACGCGGAGCAACGTCGTGCGAGCAAACAGGAGCTCCTTTTAAGTATAATAACTAGAACAGCCAGCGCTCGTTAAACTTTTTAAGGCATATTTATTGTAAACAAAAGTCAATGGAAGAGCTACTTACAATCTCAGCAAATTGACCGAAAGAAAACATAATGAAATTTGGATGGAGAGAAATAATCAATCAATGAAAATGTATTTAAATTTCTCATGCGAGGCAACCCAGTTAGAATATTTCTTGTTCATCTTGTTATCACGCAGAGATAAAATAATGGTCATGAATTTCTCTCCATAAGCATTAGGGAGTGGCAGCAAACCTTCGAAGATCTCTTCCATCTCACTATACACAAATTAAAAGAGTCTGATACACTGAAAAGAGGGGAACCAAATCGAAACATGACTTACATCCATCGAACATCTTGAAGCAAGAAAATCTTCCCTGTCCTTTATTTCATAATTAAAGCTCAGTTCTTTGTGATATCACGTCCTCTCCACTCAGTTCCATTATGTGATGATATTTATTCTATAATCGAAGCATATCATGTTACATTGAAGTAAAAAAAGATTGTTTTTTCGTTGGTTTACAGATAAACCCGATGAACCAACTAACGAGTAAAAAGTCTTGTATAAATTAATATAGAAAGTCAGTAACGAGTGCCTAGCTTATGTGGTCTTTGAACAGGAATATATAATTGAGCAAATCTTTCAGAGAAAATTTCAAATATCAAACCTTTATCGTTTGCATCTCCTTGAGAAGAGATCCCGATGGGGGTTGTGATTGTGTAGATGATATTTGTCCTCTGAATAATCAGTTTAGAAGCATGTCAGCACCAACAAATTATAATGCGGTAACAATTAAACGATATGCTGGATTCCAAATTATTCTTGTAAAAAGTAAAAAAAATAACAAAATTATCATACATATCTGTCCACATATTTTTGTAGTTCATATTGGGCATTTCCAAGCATCACCGGACTCTGCCCGAAGGTAATAATGCATAAATATAAAAGTAGAAATGGTATAGCTTGCATAGTGCTTATATTATATAATGTGGTAATGCAGCTATGTATCAAACTGTTCAGACTTCAGTTCAAATCATGCCTGATTTTACCAACACCAGATTGCTACATAATCTTTACAGGTAAGATTTACTGTAACCGCACACTTGCGTGACTGAAACCTGACACTTTGAGTTTGATGTGGACCCTGATTTCGCGCACCTATCAATAAGTATGAAATTCAGAAAGGAAATCACTACTCATGTACATTAGGATGCCAATATAGAACTCTAAATATAATAATAGATAAAAATAATCGTCTTAGTAGTGTCTTACTAACAATATCTTCGCTTCATTTATAGATGATATAACCATGTGACATGCTTTTGCTGCTTCAATTGCAATAATTTTTACTCCTACAGATATTTAAGAGAATGTCTTCAAGAATTGCACAGAAATTAATTGATTTTCTAGACCAAACCAAAGATTATGATTCACCCAATTCTGAATCGCAAGGAACTTTGTTTCTGCACTTCCATGTAGGAGGAAATATCCTAGAGAAGAACTAAAGAAATATTGGACCATCAATAAGTCCAATATTTACCTGAGAACTATTGTCTATCTAATGCAACTTGTCTAGCATTACATGGGATGCAATTCTATCGCCAACTGCAGAAACAAGCTCATAATCTATGTTACCGTGGTAATATTATCGATTCTCTTGTTAAACTTCTAAAAAAAATCCCAAACTGCTTATTTGCTAGTGGAATCAGTGCGAGGCCATTCATGCATTTACCAATAATGTCACTGTCCATATCAGTGGGGCAATATTCAAGCAATATTAGTTTATGAGATTGCCCTAATGTACTAAGTTTCCTAAAATCCTTGAGGAAATGCCTGACAGTAGGAGTTACTATTTTGGGCACATGATTCATTTGAAACTTTGAAAACATATTAGCAATCATACCCAGTAGATGAACAATAGGCATCCCTAAGAGCACAAAAATCTCACTAAGATCAATACTTCTTGAGAACCCCTCAACATGAAGCAAAGCTTCAGCTAGTGTGTGGTGATATCCAAGTCCTACCTTTGATTTTTGAGTAAAATACAGGAAATGTGTAAATAACTTTGCAAATCTGATCCACAAGAATACTCCAAGGTCCCTTGTATGAACCAGTTGGCCATAAAAGGTATAATATGAAATTTTGAGACCAAAACCATACATAATCGAAGCAACATTGGCCATAAAAGGTATAATATGAAATTTTGAGGCCAAAACCATACATAATCGAAGCAACGGTTCGCTAAACAATGGTGCAATGACATCTTCTAACAATAACATATTCTAGTCAAAGTGAAGCTTACTGTCCATGCCCATGTTAGCTCCATACCAAATGTCACGTCGGTTCAATGATACTTCAAAGCCTATGATATTGACCTTAGAAGGTTGAAATCCGATGACAAATAAATATAAGAAAACAAAAATACATAGAGAAATATCAGTGATTTGAGAACCAAAAAACAGTTACCAACATATTAAAACATGACGCATTATATGGTGGCAAACATTGTGAATGGAATTGAAGCAAACATAGTTCCAAATCTACTTGCAACCATGAAAAGTGTTCATAACAAGGGAAGGAGAATGTTTAGAACCACGAAACCAGCGGAGATCTGTGTCACTCTTCTACTACCAATTCTGGTTGATCCAAGAAGACCAACATTCTCGTTGTGTCAGGCGAAGTTATATTCATTATGTTAGGAATACATAATAGTGGTGGATTCAAAAGCAATATATATGATAAACAAACAACACACTTATACAGAGATCATGGAGCCAGTTCCAATGCCAAATAGCTCATCAAACAATAACCTAGTTCCCTGATTGTTCACATAAAGGATAAAATCATTACACTCCTGATCAATAGCAGAATAGATGCTAACAAATCAATATGTTCAAAGAAGTTAAGATCCTAATACTTTGTAAGAAAGGCTTCACAATGTTGTGGCCAAACATTCTACATTCCTACTAATCTTGTTAGTATCATATTGTTAGTTTTGAAAAAGTCAAGTAAACTCAAATAAATAATATTTAAAGAAATGAGAAACTAACTTGCTATCCAATACCTTTGATGAGGAAATATGGTGGTGGGTGTGGTTGTCGATGCATTTACCAACTTGGCAGCAACCTTAAATGCTCCAATTGGCTGAACAAAAATAATGTCAACTAGATTTGATCAGTATAATAATATAGGTTAACAAGACATTTATTTTAGACCACTTCGTTTAGAAGTGAGTGGAATGAAATGATACGTCTATCATGGACACCATCACAGGAGCCATCATACTGAATGCATGATCGGCACTGAAAGTCAGAGGACCCCATTGCAGTGGGTGTGGGATGTAAATCCTGAAGATTTTTTTGGATGAACATGAAGGAGCGAACTTTTCAGTATAAATAGGACAAACCTAGAATTTATAAAAGAGCTTTATTCTAAATTTATCTATGCACCACAAAGTCTATTCTATCTATATCATCATTGTAACAACTGACATCACTTACAAAATACCATAATAATCTAACTTGTGTAGCATATGCAAAGGACATGAAGTTGAGGCAGTTTCCAGCAACAAAAAAATAGTGTGCCTGAATAATTTTCTAGCATTAAAAGGCTGCAATTTCTGTTTATTTTATCAAAGATATTAGAATAAGAAGTAAGTTTTATAGGAAAACATTACCTAAAGGAATAGTGGATCAGTAAAGCAAGGTACTCAACATCATTAGGGCCTACCCAGACATCTGAAATTATTAGGAGAATTGCATGTAAAAAATTAAGGAGGCGGTTGAACATAAGAACATAACAAAATGACATGATTTCAGCTGGTACCTGATGGTTGTATAGAACTCAATATTCTCTGTAGATCTTTCAAGCATACTAGTCCAACATCAGTAATCTCACCAGCCAAAACAACAGAAAAACTCTGATCAACTAAATTCCTAGCTCTGATGATAAGAAACAAGAAAAACAGAACATGTTAAATTACAAACTTTAGCTATCATACCGAAAAGGCCAAAACTCGATAGTCATGCAACACAAGTAAATAGATACAAAACATAAAGGTAAACATGGAGGTGAAACCTAGATAGTCAAGATAAGAGAATTGCATGCATGCCATACAAGAAACAAAATAGGGAGGCAACACTTTCATAGATATTTAGTTACAAAAATATCAACATGCAAATGGGGAGAATGAAAGGCAATTGCAAAAAAAAATTCAGTCCGACAAAGATAGGGCTAACTTATATGTGAAATTGGAATGAATACACATGTGATTTCAATCCATCTGTTACTATGACGCGTCAATCGAGAATTCAAGATTTCAATGAAAGTGTCTAAGTATTTCTATGTTGTTCATTGTATCACATATGCTAGAGCAATGGCATGTGCTCAAGATACATCTTGCACCTTTTAACGTACCTAGAAGAGAAGTCATCATTAGACACATCCTCATGTGACATTTCTGCTTGAATAGAAACTGCCTCACCATCTGCATATCTACACAATTTAAGACCACCAATGAAGAGAAAAATGAATGCACATATGAGAGTTGATAACCCAACGTTCACAGCATACCTAATGGTCAGTTTATGTAAGCATTAACTCAGTGACATATTTGTGAGTCATCATCAACACTTACCTCCTGCATAATAAAGGGCAAAATAAGAGGCAAACATTAGCACATGGAAAGGCCTCACCGGTGATAAAAACACACACAACAGACCTGCACCCAGCAGAAAATTTTCTTGCTATCATGCCTGAAGTTCAAGATGTAAACCCTTTCAGAAGATTATGTTACCTAATGAGGCATAAACCGGATGCATTTGTATATCAACTAACAATATTGCAAGAAAGCAATACCAAAGAGCTAACGCTGTTAGAGATATACTGTATAGTATAGGGGTTTATTTGTAAATCTTCTCTTCTCTTGTACTATTGCCCTTTGGGCCCTTCTCTTGTATACATTGCCCTTTGGGGCCCTTGGTAATACATCTTGACTTTTCCTAACATGGTATAGAGCTAGGGTTTCCTTCCCTCTCCCCTTCCTCCAGATCCAGCCGCCGGCGCCTGCGCCCGTGCCGGCGTGTTCTCGCGCCGCCGCCCGTCTGCTCGCGCGAGCTCGCGCCGACGCGCCTGCGCCTGTTCGCGCCGCCGTGCCTGCGCCCGGGCCTGCTCGCGCCACCACTCGTTGCGGCCGCGTCCGGGCCTACTCGCGCCGCCGCACATCGCGCTCGCGCCTGGCGCCGCCGCGTGTCGGCCCATCCTCCAGCGTGGACCTGCGCCCGAGCCCCGCCGCCTCCCACGCCGTCGGGCCTCCTCACCGACCTGCCCCCCCTTCTGCCTTCCGGATTGTAAAAAAACAGACGCAAGGGTTCCTCACCATGGCTGCTATTCGTCCTCCCGTTGCTTCACCGCTCCCGAATGTCACCTTTGATGGCACCATCTTTCGGGAGTGGTCCACGATGCTTCGTGTGTGCCTTGACAGTCAGCGGTTGTGGGGACATCTCACTGGCCACTCTCCTTGCCCTCTTGTCCCGGTTCGTCCTATTGAGCCTACTACCAGGGCAGATGGTGCTCCGCCTTCTGATGAGGATCAGGCGGCCTATACTGTGGCTAGTGAGCAGTACATGTTTGATCTTAGCGACTATGAAGATTGGAGTGCTGCGGAGGCTCGTGCTGCTCAGATCCTCCTTGGCAGTATGAAGATTGAGTTTGCTATAGATCTTGCCTCCTTGCCTTCCACTCAGGCGATGTGGGAGCGTGCGATGAGTCTCTACCAGCCGAGCAGCCACGCCCTCTACATATCCACCTTGGAGCTTGCCAGCTCCATTCGACATCAGGACTCCTCCATCGATGACTTCTACCGCCAGCTAACTGACGTGTGGCGTTAGATTGACTCACTCGCGCCGGCTTACTATCGGGCGTGTGACTGCTGTCGTCTTCGCCAACAGCATGATAGTGTTCTTTGCCTCCACGAGTTCCTCGTCCATTTGCGTCCGGAGTTCGAGCAGCTTCGAGCCCAGCTTCTAGCTCGATCTCCTCTTCTGTCCTTGGTTGAGGCGGTCACCTTGGCTTGGGCGGAGGAGATCCGTCTTCGTGGTGTGCTTTTGTCCTCCACCACTGTACTGGCTGTTTCGACTGGTTCGACTTCCTCGTCACCTGCTTCAGCCCCGTCCTCTACACCGACCTCAGCTCTAGGGCCTGTTACTCAGGGTGGCACAGCAGCCGCTCTCTTCTGTCGCTACTGCAAGTCCAAGACTCATGAGATTGAGCAGTGTCAGAGGTGGCCCTCCCACCGAAGGGGAGGCTCGAGTTCCTCAGGTGGTTCTCGGGGTTCTTCTTCTCAGTCGCCTCCAGATTGGGTCCTTGAGCTCACCAGACGGATGGATCATTTGGAGCGTCGTGTCTGCTCTTCGGATCCATCCATGGTATCTTCTACCACCGCTCAGTCTCCTCAGCCACCACAGCCAGGTACTCAGTCACCTTGGATTCTTGATTCCGGCGGTTCTTTTCACATGACACATGACTCTACTCATCTTGGTTCAATGAGTTCACTTCCTTTTCCTGTGTCTGTTAAGACAACTGATGGTACTCCACTTCCTTTTATTCGTCATGGCACTCTTAGCACTTCCCATTTTCATGTACCATCTGTTTCTCATGTACCTCAGCTTCATTTGCAACTTTTTCTGCTGGTCAGATTACTGATCATGGTTGTCGTATCATTCTTGATTCTGACTTTTGTTCTGTTCAGGATCGTCGCATCGGGACCCTGGTTGGTTCTGGCCGCTGGCTCCGTGATCCTCCTCGCCTTTGGGAGCTTGACTGGCTACATCTTCCTCCCATTTCTACTTCGTGCTGCTCGACTCCTACTGTTGATGCCACCTCTTTTGTCGTCTCTGCCTCCATCAGCTTTGCTCAGTGGCATCATCGTCTAGGTCACATGTGTGGGTCCCGTTTGTCATCTCTTGTTACTAGTGGAGTTCTTGGGAAGGTTTCTGGCGATACCTCCCTCCCTTGTATGGGTTGTAGACTTGGCAAGCAGATACAGCTCCCGTATTCTGCTAGTCAGACAGTGTCCACTAGACCTTTTGATCTCATTCACTCTGATGTATGGGGCCCTGCTCCCTTCGTTTCGAAAGGGGGACATAGATATTATGTGATCTTTATTGATGATTTCTCTCGTTTCACATGGATATATTTCTTGGAGTCTCGTGCTCAGGTGCTTACTGCCTATCAGGCCTTTGCTACGATGGTTCGTACTCAGTTTGACTCTTCCATTCGTGTTTTTCGTGCTGACTCTGCTGGCGAGTATTTATCTCGTTCTCTTCGTCAGTTTCTTTCTGAGCAGTGCACTCTTCCTCAGTATTCGTGCACTGGTGCTCATGCTCAAAACGGTGTGGCCGAGCGTAAGCATCGACACCTTCTTGAGACTGCTCGGGCACTGTTACTTGCCTCCTCTATTCCTCCTTAGTTCTGGGCTGAAGCTGTATCTACTGCTGTTTATCTTGTGAACATTCAGCCCTCTGTAACTCTTCATGGTGTCACTCCACTTGAGAGTCTCTTTGGTCGGCCACATCAGTATAGTCACCTTCGTTCTTTTGGTTGTGTTGCCTTTGTTCTTCTCCAGCCTCGTGAGAGGACCAAGCTCTCAGCACAGTCGGTCCGGTGTGTCTTCCTTGGGTATGACTCTGAGCGTAAGGGATATCGTTGTTGGGATCCAACTGCTCGTCGCATTCGGGTTTCCCGTGATGTTACATTTGATGAGTCTCGTCCTTTTTTCTCTGATGCTCACTCCTCTCATGAGTCGGTTGATTTTCTTGACTTAGCTTGGCTTTCGTCTGACTCTTTTTCCACTGTGTCTCCACCACCATCACTACCAGTGTCATCATCCCCTTCTTCGCCACCACTATCGGCTTCACCACCTCCTTCCCATCTCTACCTCCACGTCTTCCCATTCTCTATCACTATACTCGCCGTCCACGTCCTTCACCACCTTCCACCTCTTCTTTCCCTGTGCCTCATGAGTCCTCATACTCTGCACTCTCTCTTGCTGAGCCTTCCACATGTTGAGATGTTGTTACTCATCCTGAGTGGCAGTTTGCTATGGCTGAGGAGATAGCTGCTCTTGAGCATACCGACACTTGGGATCTTGTCCCTCGTCCTCCTTCTGCTGTTCTGATCTCATGCAAGTGGGTCTACAAGATTAAGACTCGCTCTGATGGATCTCTTGAGCGCTATAAAGCGCGTCTTGTTGCTCGTGGTTTTCAGCAGGAGTATGGTCGTGACTATGAGGAGACCTTTGCTCCTGTTGCGCATAGGACCACCGTTCATACTCTTATTATGGTGGCCTCTGTTCGTCGGTGGACTATCTCTCAGTTTGATGTGAAGAATGCATTTCTTCACGGTGAGCTGCATGAGGAGGTCTATATGCACCGACCTCCTGGCTATCCTGTTCCCGATGGCCATGTTTGTCGTCTTCGCCAATCTCTCTATGGCCTCATGCAAGCCCCTCGTGCTTGGTTTGAGTGTTTTACCTCGGTTGTCACTGCTGCTGGTTTTGTTGCTAGTCAGCATGATCCTGCTCTTTTTGTTCACACTTCCCCCCGCGGTCGTACTCTTATTCTTCTCTATGTGGATGATATGCTCATCACGGGGGATGATTCTGAGTATATTGCCTTTGTTAAGGCTCATCTCAGTGAGCAGTTTCACATGTCTGACTTGGGTCCTCTTTGCTACTTTCTTGGGATTGAGGTCACATCCACACCTGACGGCTACTACCTCTCCCAGAGGAAGTACATTCATGATCTTCTTGATCGTTCGGGTATTACTGATCACCGCTCCGTGGACACTCCTATGGAGCTTCACACTCGTCTTCGTGCCACCAACGGTGTTCCTCTTGAGGACCCCACTCGCTATCGTCACCTCGTCGATAGTCTTGTCTATCTTGGCATCACTCGTCCTGACATTTCTTATGCCGTTCACCTCCTGAGTCAGTTTATGTCCACTCCCACTAGTGTCCACTTCAGTCATCTCCTTCGCGTCCTTCGATACCTTTGTGGCACTATCGACCGTTGTTTGTTTTTCTCTAGTTCCAGCTCCCTTTAGCTCCACGCTTACTCTAATGCTACTTGGGGTTCTGATCCTTCAGACTTTAAGTCCCTATCTGCTTATTGTGTCTTCCTTGGTTCCTCCTTGATTGCCTGGAAGACCAAGAAGCAGACTGTTGTTTCTCGCTCTAGTGCTGAGGCTGAGCTGCGTGCTTTGGCTTGTGTGACTGTTGAGGTGACTTGGCTACGGTGGCTCATGGTTGAGTTTGGTGTTGCTCTCTCCTCCCCTACGCCTGTGCACCGTGACAGTACCAGTGCTATCAGTATTGCTCAGGACCCGGTGAAGCATGAGCTCACCAAACACGTTAGGATTGATTGCTTCTATGTTAGGTCGGCTGTCCAGAACAAGATAGTTGCTCTTCAGTATGTGCCCTCGGAGATTCAGCTTGCTGACTTGCTTACCAAGGCCCATACTCGAGCTCAACATTGTTTTCTTCTTTCCAAGCTCAATGTCGTTGATCCACCTTGAGCTTGAGGGAGGGTGTTAGAGATATACTGTATAGTATAGGGGTTTATTTGTAAATCTTCTCTTCTCTTGTACTATTGCCCTTTGGGCCCTTCTCTTGTATACATTGCCCTTTGGGCCCCTTGGTAATACATCTTGACTTTTCCTAACAAACGCAAACCTTCGAACTCTCCAACACATCTTCATTTGAAGATCTTTGATAAGGCTTCTTTTTCCAAGGCTAGCTTCTTCGATCCATCCCTCACAATATGTCTGATCAAGTATGAGGAATATTTTCAGCTAGCCTAATAAAACAAAGTGTCGATCTATCATTCAATTGCACAGAGATATTAGGAACACATCTGTCTAGAAATTGCTGCAACAATTAAACAACTGGTTACCTGGATCAAGAAGACAACAAACACAGAGAAGCCAGGAGTAAAATGAACAACACGGTATTTCAAATCAGAAGAGCTGGGAGAGATAAGAAATAAAGAAAAGAAGGCAAGGCATCCATCGCTCGGTTAATCAGTAGGCAGGTGGTGGGTGGACACAGACACCGTGGCAGCCCACCACATGTGTGCGCCGGCGTCGCCACTACCACGGCGATGGGGGAGGGAGCAACACACCGAAACTACTCGGCAGTCGGCAGCACAGTAGCCCACGCAGATCGCTGCCTCGCCTCAGCTCGCTGCATAGTGAAAAAGGTGGAAACTGAAGTAAGAGTGATGACTGAAGCATATGTTATGAGATTGAAAGTAGGGCAACAAAAACCACATATTATTGTGGTATTTTACTTTTTTTATCTGTCCATTTATGTGCCTTTAGTCGCACGAATTATCTATAGATGTATTTATATATGGAAGCAGAACTTTTAAATAAACAATATGCATATATTCTGTGAACGAATAGGATGCATATTCATATGCTTTAATGGCTGCAATTTCTGATACAGTCATACAAATCTGAAAATGTTGCATGAAACTATGAAAGAATGTGTAATATCAATTAACAAATTTGAAATGTTACTGTACCTGATACATTCGCCAGCCATCAGATAGCAAATTTTTCTTGTGTTCTGTAAGGACAATACAAAGCAAAGTTAGACAAAATACGATTATTGCTTTCCAAAGTAAAAATGTTAATTTTTAAGTGATTGTAATGGGGTTAAAGTTATGTAATAATGTTAATCACCACATAAGAATAGTTGCTTTGGGGTACAATATTCGTTTTGTTTGGGAGAGAAGAAGCATCTGCCATATTATATTAAAATAGCATCATTATGTATAAAGAAAATACTTAGAATTTACCATAATCAATAACATTAATCTCTCTAAGAACAGCATCTTGCGACATCAATGGCTTAACAAAAAACTGCGCAAATCTAAGGAACAGAAAGCAGCAAACTATTATTATCTGATAATAAACATGCAAAATTTCATATATTCAACAAATGCACATTAAATGAACAAAAAAGTACTACCCAAAAACCTTACCTATCTAATGCTTCTCCGAAATTGGCCACATTGACATCAAAACAGAAATCCATATAACTTAAGACTGGAGTTGGGAGATTTTACAGGCATATTGATGCCAGGCCAACTGCCTATGCCACTATGCATCTGTTCCTCTACTGTAGTTTTCCCCCATAGCCCTGGTGCTGTATCAGCCGCTCCATCAAGTAGTGCGTGATTTGATAAACAAATATAGTTTCAGTTGGTTCTAGCACAAAAATTAGCGACTGCGATAGAATAAGGGTTAAGAATAGAGTGTCCTGTGTGTATACCAAATGTGTGCAGATAGAAGCAGCATGAAGCATGGTAGATCTTCTCAGCTGAGAGACATCACATGTAGCTTGTAGTTTGGAGTCCAGTCTGGATAGATCCATTGAAACTTCACTGCATCTCTGCTCTAACAAGGCCAGGGTGGCTGGAGCTGCTTCTTTGTATCTCTTCTGAAGTTCAGATTCCAAGTATTTTCTGAGACAGCTAAATCCAATGTATGGTCCATATTTCTCTTCATTGAAGCCACCCTTAACACTATCTCGCAAGTGACGCAGCACATCGATATCAAGCTGGCAAATTTGCCTCCGAAAATCCTCATTTGAAATCATCCCGCAATCCTTTGGAAGAGCCACAAAGAACGAGTGGATGTTATCCCCAAGGTAGCCACTCGTGCTCAAGTAGCTATCGACTTCCCAATGCTCTGTAAATTCCTTCAAATGATCAAGACCACAGACAAGTTTATCATACACAGCATCGATGCAAATCATAGTTCACACTTCACAGCCAAGACATCATTTGACCTTATGTACAAGTTGTTGATTGCGCTACATGCATACCTTGAGGCGGTTATCAAACTTGGAGATGACGATCATTGTGTGCCTGAAAGTGGGATCTATCTCTCTAATGACGTCCAACCAGAGTGACGAGCACCACTCAACGCTGCTTCGCTGGAGGAAGAGAAGGAGGCGGTGAGACGGGCTTGCCAGTGACTTCACCATCGAAAGGATCTCTTCTGGGGTGCTCTCTGGCTCACCTTTCTTAGCCTATAGAAAACACACAATTCTATCAATTAGCTAAGTAACAACCACTCTAAGAACTTAACTGTCAGACCAATCAATATTCTCCATTGAGGTATCAGAAGCCACAGTTTAACAAGCAATCTTCCTCACTGAGGTATGAGAAATCCCCGCAATTTAACCATCAATCATTTTCACCAAGGTATGAGAAAGTGCAATTTCACATATTACCTACCTTAAGCACGAAGCCTGGAGTGTCAATGATGGTGAGGTTGGGGTAGTGGGCATACTCCACCCTCATGACGATGGCCTTGGAAAAGACGTGGCATGGATCTTCCAGAGGTGCCTCTCGGTCCGCTGTTTGATTAGGTCGGCAATCGTCGTGGCCAGAACATGGGGCTCCCGTCCTCCTCCTAAAATCCGCCACACAAGTAAGGCTGATGAGACGTTCGCTCGACTAAACTTGATCTGAGAGAGCGGTGAAACACGAACCTAGGAGCGGCACCAGGGATCGAGGGCGGTGGGGTCGTGGACCATCTGGAGGATGAGGGGGCGGCGTTTCCCCATCTCTACCTCGCGGACGTTGAAGCGGAAGCGTTGGTCGCCATGGAGAGAGAGGAAGGAGTGGAAGCATGCACGGGAGGTGAGGTTGCGCGACCTTAATAGTTGATGCCAGCCGGAGATAGCGTGGCGGTGGACGACGACAGTATCACGGCGAGCACGTCGGTGAGCGCCGCCCACCAACGCCACCACCGCATCCACGTTCGTCGTCCCCATCGCCCGTTGCCATACAGACGGATGAGGACCTAGCGAGCGGAATAAGCCGACAGAGGCACGGAGCGGGACAACCATCCGACTGCTGGCGACCCATGCTGGTGAGCACCGGAGGTGAGGGCAGTGTGGGCGGCTAAGGTTAGGCAGGGGACGGGAATACTGAATGGGGAACGGGGCACATGGGGGCTGGGATCCCCACAGTTTATGACATTTTGCAAAAAAACACCTTAAGTTTTTCGTTTTCAGAGCGCAGTCCGATTTTCCGAATTTTCTCTCCTCCGCTTACAAAATCTTAGGAAACAGGGGCTCATACGGAAAAAACGCAACTCAGCGGAGAATGGGAGTTGGGCCTTCGCGCAAATAGTGACAACCAGAGGGCTATTTAGGAAAAAAGGTAGACCCGCCCCGGGCGACGTGGCGGCTCGTGAGACAGCCACGCCAGCAAAAACGCTGGAGGCAAACCAGATTACTGAATAGTGCAAGGACTTTTTCGCAAAGTGATGACGTGGATTGCTGCCGTGCGAGCAAACTCGAGCTACTTTTAATATATCTAATTCCCCTTCTCCCTGTAGTCGCCGCTATCGTGATTTTTTTAGCCGCCGGCTGGTTTTGGTTCAATGCGCCGCCAGCTGCGAAGGTTCTGTGTTCAATCGGCACCTTGATTATTTTCTCCTGCGCAAAGTGATTTGGTTACATACATGGTTTATTGCTCCTGATTTTTCTTGCATTGGGAGTTGTGCTAGTGATTTCAATCAATTTTTTATGGTTTTATTATGGCTATTACATGCATGGTTTATTGCTGCTGATTATTTCAATTTTCAATTGCTCTTCGTTCTCTAGCTGTCTAGCAGAAAGCTGTGTTGGAGTTTCCGCCGGTATGCATGCATTTTATCCCTAGCAACATTGATTATCATCACTGCCGAATGCTGCTTTTGAGGCGCCTTTTTTTTCTGCAGCCTTCGCCGGCCTATGGTCGAGTACCACACGCTGATTTTTCTGTTTTCTTTTCTCCTATTTTTGCTGCCTGCTGCTACGCTTCATTTTTTTTCTCGCCCGGTTTTCATCGCTCATCATGTACATGCACATCAGGATTTCCGGCGAGTGCATGCACAATACTTCTCGATTTTCGCCGGGGAGTTGTCACCGTCGCACAGTGCGTTCGTATAGTGCATTTTTTATGATGCCCACCGCCTGCAGACAAGCAGCAATCTCGCACTGAGGAATGCGCCCGACCGAGGGGCTATGCACTCTATGGTTTTCTCCTGAATCGAGGCTATGATCTGTACGCCTATCTCCTGCTGCATACTGCTTGCTGCGGAGTGTTAATCTCTGTTTGTTTTGTCTAGTTTGAGGAAACTTCAGTCGGCGCATGCGATTTTTTTAACTAGTTCTTGCGATTTTCTTCATCCACTACAACAAACAGGCTACCACACAAGTCTCCTGCAATTGCTTTGGTTTGCGTGCATGTGTTTAGATTTTCACCATAGTATTCACTGATTTTTCTTGGGAGATCTGTACCGTTCGTTATCAATCATCTACTTCTGAGTTCTGTGTTAGTATCTAAGTTTGTTGGAGGCTAGATTATTTTTAGTGTTTGTGATCTCTCGATCTGTTGCTTCACATTATATCTGACAGGAGAGTGATATCACTGTTGTTATCAGTGATTTGCAAATCGTCTTTCTTCTGATATTTGTTTTAGAGGTGTGTTGGGTGTTTAAAAAAGGCTATCAATTTGAAATAATTTGTTGAGGTACCTATTCACCCTCCTCTAGTCGCCCGTTCCAGTCCTACACCCTTGCTTTTTCAGACTAGGATGTCACAGACCCCGTCCCAAGGAAGAGGAAGGCGAACAAGGGGCCGGTAGGGGCCCCGAAGCCCCCTTCAAAGAAAACGGCTCGCAAGCTAAAGAGCCTCATCCCCCTGAGGTCCCCTTCGCCCCCTAGCTTCGGATCCGATCCTCGCACCAGTTGCAGTGGAACAAACAACCGAAGAAGATCGGGCGGCACAGCCGAAGGCCTCAATGCCAACGACTGCCGAAGAGGTCTGAGTGGTGGGGCTGGAGGCCTCTATGCCGGCAACGGCCGAAGTGGTTGTGGCCGAGGAGGTGGCTGCTCCGCCACTTGGGTCTCCGGGGGACTCCGGTGCAGAGTTCCTCCAGATGTTTGAATATACGAGCAGCCCGGTGTAGTCCCCGACTAGTGCCGGAACCGGTATGTTCTCCCTTCGGTCGTATCTTGAGTCTATTACTTAGTACCTAAATTAGTTTTTTTAGTATCTTATACATACCTTAATTTGTTTCAGGTACCTTGGCGGAGGGTCCCTTGGGGATCCTTTCGCTCATCGCGGAGAGGGCCGAACCGAAGGGAAAGGCCCCCATTGAGGTGGTGAACCTATCTGGATCAAACGATGGGGCCCGCTCGGTGGGGGCTTCAGAGGGGGCTTCCCACCGCTCGACGCTCTTTCCTTCCGAAGATGCTCAGAAGGTGATGGATAAGCTCCCTCTCCTGGCTCCTTTTTTTGCTCCGAGGCCAAGCCTTCGCGAGTTGGTGGAGCCATTGACTCAGGTTTGCCGAGTCGTCGGCGACACCGACTTGGTCGCCGAAGTGAGCCGCTTGGAGGGGGTAGATCTAGGCATCGCCCTTGAGTGGGCCGCATACCAGGTACAATGGCCTTCATATTCTTTCACAATATTTATTCATAGGGTTGTTCTTGTACTTACCTCCCTTGTTTGTCTATAGTTCATTGTATTAGCTCGGTCGGCTACAACTTCTTATGACAATGAGTGTGACCATCTTAAGGACAAAGCCGCAAACCTTCGGTACCTTCTCGCCGATTCGCAGGAGAAGGCTTCAAACTTGGAGGATGCACTCCAACAGGAACAGGGGAGGTGGGCAGCCTTCGAGGTCGAGGCCAAAAACGTTCAGACCAAGTGGGGTGCTCTAGTGGCCGAAGTGCAGAAGCTGCAGGCTCAGAAAGCCATCCTTGAAAAGAGGACTTCTAAGCTCACATATTCAAACTCTAAGCTGAAGTTGTCGGTGGAGTCCTTGCTTGCCGAACGGTCGAAGTGCGATGGGTGGTGGTCGAAACCATGGACATCCTTCGAGACGTCTTGGAGCACATCGGCACGTCCTACCCTTCGTCTTCTACCGTTGCGAACGAGCTCCTGGCCCGTCGACTGAAGCTCGTCCAAGTAGTGGCGAAGATGATGGGGACCACCACCACCAGATACAGAGAGATCTCTGGGAGGGTGGCCGCCCTTGGCGTCCTCCACCACCTCAAAGACGCTAGAAGCGCAATCTTGCTAGTGACGAAGGTTGCACCATTTACCTTCGAAGGCGGGCGCCTTATGACTTCATCGTCTGGTGCTATTGCTGCTTAGAAAATTTTCCAGACGCCTTGGAAGGCCGAGGGCCAAGAGGAGATGAAGGCCTAGAGCAATGAGGCCCACCGCTAGAAGTAGGCACGGACGCAACCCCCTCTGACGCCCTCTTTGAACCCTCCTCCGGCGTGAAGGATATGTCCAACAAAATTCCATGTATCGAAAGTTTCGATAGGTAGTATCAAAAGTTCGGATTATTTTCTGGTCTCGAGTCAAAGAGCAAAAGTTGCTCCGGAAATTCTGATTTGGTATCGGAAGTTTCGATCAGCCGGAAGTTCCAATTTAGAATTGGGGAATATTATATTGATCGAAAGTTCCGATATGTGTATAAGAAGTTCCGAGGTGGGGGAAAACAGATTGGATATGTTGCGTGTCGTACTGAATCGAGATACCTAAACACCCTGTCGGAAGTTCCGATCCAGGATCGAAAGTTCCGACGTGGGCAAACAGATTGGATCTGTTACGAACACGAATTGGTTGTAACCAATTTGTGGGTTTCGAGATGTGGACGACTAGGGGCTCTTAGCCCTATATAAATAGAGGAGGAGGAGGTCTTGGGACAAGCAATAAGCATAGATTAGAACTAGCCACCATAGACTCCTCTCCTCCCTTTCTTGATCTCAATTATTGAGGTCGAGGATTTCCCGTTTCTCACGTGCGGTGCTAGCATGCTGCCGTGGGAGGTACTCCATCCCTATACAGCTCCAATAGCGACGCTCGTGGACTTCTTCACGTGAACAACTACATCGTCTTCACCGATCGAATTGGTGAGGACCGGCAAGGACGAAGCGAGGATAGGCTTGATGCGCTACTCCAACAACTTCTTCCGCTGCACCTAACGTGACTCGTGCTAGAAGGTAACGATCTATGATCTCGCACGCGCATGGGTCTTGGGCTTAGGGCAGAAATTTTGAATTTGTCGGCTACGTGCATAGTATTCGATCTGGATCCCTCATGTATGGAGATACCTGGTGAAAAAACATATTAGATCTATTTATGTCCATGGTAGATTAGAAGTTCAGTTATTGATCGGATGTTCCGATGGAAGATCGGAAGTTCTGATAGTGATCGAATGTTCCGATATCGAATATGAGAAACCAAGGGTGGTTTCGGTGTATGTGATGAGTGATTGACAGGATTATTTACCCTCTGTTCGAAGGGTACCTCCGAAGGGGCTTCGGAGGTGGTACCTCCGAAGGGTGTTCGGAGGTGTGTCACCGGAGTGTGTTCGGTGTTTGCTTGCTGCAGCTGTGCAGCGGAGTGTACCTGTCGGAGGGGTCCGGCAGTACACGATGACTGGGTTCGTACCGATGGCTTCGGTACTTTGGGCGGTACACCGGAGTGTGTGCCGGAGGATGCTAACCCGGAGAGGTCTCCGGAGTACTGGATACACTTGTTTGCTTGTCTGTGGTGCGCAGGGACTTCGGAGGCGACGGACAGGGTTCGAGCCAGGTGAACTTGGGTCAAGCGGGTGGCTTGATGCCAGGGGAGCGGGGAGCTCCGTCACGGTGGCTGCGAAGGTGGTCCGGGTCGGTCCTCGGGTCGAGGCATGCCAGGTGAAGGCAGAGAGTGCGGAGCGTGGCTCCGGCTGAAGGTACTCCGAGACAAAGTCCTCGGAAGTGAGGCACTTCGAAGGTACTCCGAATGGAGTGACTTCGGAGTTGGTGGACCAAGTCCTCTGCGGAGGCAAGGTGTTCGAAGTGTGCTCCGGAAGGAGACACTCGAAGGTTACCCGACGAAGGTCTCAAAAGTCGAGGCGCATCGAAGGCATGGTCCGGGTGAGGCTCGTCGAGGAGTGTGCTCGGGAAGAGGCACGGCGAAGAAGTGCTCATGGAATGCTTCATGCGGAGGCCTTGGACGAAGGAGGGACTTCGAAGGGTGGTACTCCGAAGGTGGGCTTCGGAGTGAGGTTGACTTGAGGTGCTTCGGCCATGCATGGCTTCGGTACACGGACGGACGGTGTTCGAGCTCGGAGTAGCTGCGAAGCCGTGGTGATCCACTCCGGAGGTGGTGGTGCGAAGGCCCAAGGGCTTTGACGGCTTCGGCTCAAAACCGTCACTGTATCGAAGGACTTCTTCGGCGGAGCGAAGGCCAACAGGCTGCAGGCTTCTCGCCGAAGCTTCCGCACCCCTCGCGTGCGAAGGGAGGTTCCAGAAGTCAACTCTGTAAAGGCTGACACTGTCTGTTCTGAAAAAGACTGACACTGTCCCCTCTGCAGCTGACAGAGAAGCCTCCAAATTAAAGGTGGACTACCTTTTGTACCCCTTAGTTCTATAGAGACAAATCTGTTGTAAACCCTAGGGGTAAAGTAGTCACTTCCTTAGGATGAAGCCGTGGGCTATAAATATGGGGGCTCGGTAGGTAACATTTAACACTTTGAGCATTTACTGTTGAGCTCCTGTAGACAGACCTCGCTGTATTCATTCTGAGTTCATTTTATTCAGTGTTCCTTGTTCAAGCGGCGAAGCCCTGCTTCTTTGTGCTTTTGCTTGAGCTTGTGTTGCATACCTCGCTAGTTATTAGTTCACCGGAGCCTGTTTTGGCGAAGGGTGTTTTTATCGCGAAGTGTGTTTTACAGTGTGCTGTCGCTCTGCGTAACACGAGGCAAGACCTCGCTGCTTACTAGCGAAGCCCTGTTCTGTTCCCGTAGTGCTTCTTGTGTCGAAGCCCTTAGCATAGTCCATTTGCGTGTGCGTGTAGACCTTCGGGTACGAAGCCCAGCACCCGTTGCTGTCGCCAAGTACTTGGTCGAAGTCCTCAGAGGGCTGTCCACTCTTGCGAAGGGTGAAGTGCGAAGCCTGCTCGAAGCACCTCGTGTGCGGAGCCTGCACTGACTTAGCAGAGTAGATTTTCGAGGGTTGTTAGTGGAGCGAAGTCTTCTTGGCTTCGAACTTTTGCTCCTCCGAAGCCTGTGTTCGAAGGTGTCGAAGTACCTCCGAACCAGACCTTCGAAGGTTGTGTTCGAAGCCTGTTCCGCAGAAGACAGAACCGAACCGTAGGCTAAGTTTTTAGCCAGAAATTTTAAAAGCTCCCATTCACCCCCCCTCTGGTCGCCGTTTCCGGTCCAACAATTGGTATCAGAGCAGGTTAAGATCACCAGTTGACCTTAACCGGTTTTGTGATCTGTTGGCGACATGGATAGAGGCAGTAAAATTCCTCTGTTCGATGGAACAGATTTTGCATACTGGAAGGTGCGCATGGAGGCTTACTTGTTAAGCCAAGGAAATGCAATTTGGGAGATTGTGGACTCACAATACTCCATCCCTGATACCCGCACCACTCAAACTGAAAAAGATCAGTATATTGCCAACTCGAAGGCAAGGAACATATTGTTCATTGGTTTGAGTCGGAGTGAGTTTGATAGGGTGCAGCACCTTAGGACTGCTAGGGAGATTTGGACAACACTCACTGTCTTTCATGAGGGCTCTGCTCAGATCAAGGCCAGGCGCCAAAGCACCTACAATCAACAGTATCAGCTGTTTGTGCAGGCACCTGGTGAATCTGTAGATGCCATGTTTTCTCGCTTTGACGCGATAGTGAGTAACTTGCGATCCAACGGGACGCTTGCTTACAGTGATCACGATAGGGCTATCAAGCTTCTCTATGCTCTTGACCGTAGCATATGGGAGGTGAAGATATCCAGCATTGAGGAGTCCACAGGCTATGACACTCTAACCTGTGATGAACTCTTTAGCAAGCTAAAGTCCACAGAGATTGCCAAGGCATCTCTTGCAGTGCACAGAAGCTCTTTGCCACAGCCATTGGCATTGGTTTCTAGCACTAGCCGTGGCACCACTGCAGAACCAAGCACATCAGGCACTTGTGTTCTTGCAGATGGTTTTGCTTTGTCCTCCCTGGTCTCCGTCACAAAGGAGCAGGTGGATACTCTAGCTGATGATGAGCTTGCTCTCATTGCCCGGAGGTTCACCCGTTTTCACCATGAGAGACGGGATCAGCGGAGAAGTGGTTTTAGTGGCTGCTATGAATGTGGCGACACCTCTCACATCAAGGCCAATTGCCCCAAGGTCAAAAAGAGAGATGAGAGTGACCGCCCCAAATTCCACAAAAAGGAGAGGAAGCCCTTTGTGAAGGGCAAGCGCGGCAAGATGGCTAAGAAAGTAGCCAAGGCCGCTTCCAGAGCTTTTGTTGCTGCTCTCAGCGACATCGACACATCCTCAACTGAGGAGTCGAGCTCTGAGGAGGAGGAGTCCCCAAGGAAGGAGGACAAGAAGGACAAGAAGGGACGTGACTTCACCGGCCTTTGCTTCATGGCCGACAGCGATCACAGCGGCGATGAGCTTGACTCATCTGAGGTAAATCTATCTTCTGACCAGCTTCTAATTAAATTAGATGAGCTGAATGAGGTTGTGCTTGGTCAGGATAGATTACTTGTGCAAGCCGCTAGAGAAAGAAAAGACCTTAGACTTAGGCTAGAAAATGTATCTACTGAATATGCCATGCTTAAGTCTAAGTTTGATGATGCTGAATGTGAATCATGTTCTGTTGTCATGAGTGAGCTTGCTCAGTTGCGCTCTGTTCATGCTCAAACTCTTTCTGAGCTTGAGACTGCACAGAAGCAGCTTTTGGAGGAGGATTCTAGGCCTCATGATGTTATTGAGTGCATGAACTGCTGTTTATTACGCGATAGCATTAATTTACGTGATAAGCATGTTCATGATTTAGAGGCTAGATTGGAGAGGGCCGGTAGTTCTAAGGATGTGCAGCCTGTGTGTGACACTTGCATTACCCTTAAGGACCAGCTAGGCACTGTCAGAGAGCGAGCTGAAAACCTCATGTCCGAAAATGAATACCTTCTTTCTGTGGTGAACAAATGCACTGAGGGGAAGGGTAGGATGGATTTGCTCTTAGCCAAGACCAAGTTGTGTGCCGACAGAGCCGGGGTAGCTCTAGGTTTGGGTTTTGAGAGGATAGCTTCAGATAGTAATTCCAAAACTGTTTTCACCTCTCCCACCACCCTAGAGAAAGAGAGAGCTCTGTTGGACACCCCTCCAGCCAAAAAGCCTACCCATCCACAAAAGAAAACCACTCCTCCTGCCAAGAAAAATCCTCCCAAGAAAACCACTCAGAAGAAACCCAAGGGGCCTGTGAGAGTTGCTCCTGTGACCCATGAGAGTGCCCCCAGGAGAGTGTTTCACTGTTCTTATTGTCAGCGGGCGGGTCATTTGATTGGTTTCTGTTTCCGTCGCATCAAGGATGAGCGACGTGCACAGGCGATGAGCTATCAGGACATGCATTACCCATCTTTAGGTATGCATGAGTCTGAGTATTACTCTCGTCCTGTTTTCGAGGCTCCTCGTGCTTCTCGGAGAGGTTTTGCTCCTCGAGGTGTTCACCATGTTCCATATGGTGGTAGACCTCGGGCGAGTAGCTTTGTACCTCGTCAGAGTAGGAGACCTCGACATGCTTTGCGTTCTTTGCATGTAGGTAGACCTCGCACTTTGCATCATTCTGATTATTATGTGCGTAGACCGTCTACTTTTACTGTGCCTACTACTCGTGTCACTCAGTGCTGGATGCCTCGTCATTATTTTACTCACCCCAGCACTGAGCGATCGAGGCGTTCTTATCATGTGTAGGCGACAGGTCGAGGCTTGGAGGGCACGTGGATCATGGACTCCGGTTGTTCGCGCCACATGACCGGAGATGCAAATTGGTTCTCCAGCCTCACCACAACCAAGCAAAGGGAACATATCACCTTCGGAAACAATCGAAGGAGTAGAGTGAAAGGTAAAGGTGTGGTAAGGATTAACACGAACTTCACTCTCAAAGATGTTGCTTTGGTTGAAAATCTGGGATACAATTTGCTGTCTGTATCTCAGTTGCTTGATGAGGGCTTCGAAGTGCGATTTCATCGCGATACTTCGCAAGTGCTCAATTTTGATGGCGTTGTGGTGTGTAAGATCTTTAGGGTTGGGAGAGTTTTTGGAGCTGATTTTTCAGAGTCGTCTGGTTCTTCTCATTGTCTTGTTGCTCATTCGACTTCTGAGCTTTGGAAGTGGCATAGGAGACTAGGGCATATGAGCTTTGAGTTGCTCGCTCGTTTGAGCGCCCTAGGTTTGATCCGAGGATTGCCCAAGCTCAAGTTTGAGAAGAATTTAGTTTGCGCTCCCTGTCGACATGGAAAAATGATTGCTGCTTCGCATTCGCCAGTCACCATAGTGATGACTGAACAGCCCGGAGAACTTCTCCATATGGACACTGTAGGTCCTTCTCGGGTTAGTTCTTTAGGCGGGAAGTGGTATGTACTTGTTATTGTCGACGATTTCTCTCGCTACTCTTGGGTCTTCTTTCTTGCCAGCAAGGATGAAGTGTTTTCACACTTTCGGAGCTTGGCTTTGAGACTTTTCACTGAACTCCCAGGTGCATTAAAATTCATTCGAAGCGATAATGGCACCGAGTTCAAAAATAGTCTCTTTGTTGACTTTTGCATGGAGCATGGCATAGAACATCAATTCTCTGCTCCGCGGGTTCCTCAACAGAATGGTGTTGTTGAGAGGAAAAACCGCACTTTGGTTGAGATGGCTAGGACGATGCTTGATGAGCATAGGACTCCTAGAAAATTCTGGGCTGAGGCCATGAACACTGCTTGCTACATCTCAAACCGAATTTTCTTGCGCTCAATTTTAAACTTAACATCTTATGAGCTGCGTTTTGGGAGACAGCCCAAGGTTACTCATCTTCGAGTTTTTGGCTGTCGCTGCTTTATCCTTAAACGTGGTAACTTGGATAAATTTGAGTCGCGATCTTCTGACGGGATCTTTTTGGGTTATACTACTCATGGTCATTCTTATCGTGTTTATAACTTGGAAACTAACACTGTCATCGAGTCATGTGATGTGACTTTTGATGAATCAACCCCCTCTGTTAGTTCTGCTTTTGAACAGGCTAATGAACACGACATGGAACAGACCTTATTCGAAGACGAAGATCCCGGAGAATTCGAGGATGAACCCCTACTACCCTCGACATCAACCCCCGAAGCTGACCCCGCTTCAACTACTTCGGCACGAGGTCCCGAAGCGACTACCTCAACATCGGTCATCTTGGACCACTCCAACGCACAAGTTGAGGGGGAGACTGCATCCCGCCGTGAGGCTCCACATCATGTCCAAAGGATGCACCCTCCCGAGCAGATCATTGGTGAGCTTGATCAAAGGGTAACGCGTTCTCATGCCCATTTCACTAATGCTGCTTTTGTTGCTTCTTTCGAGCCTTTAGATGTTAGTCATGCACTTTCTGATTCTAGTTGGATCAATGCCATGCATGAGGAACTTGAAAATTTTGAGAGAAACCAAGTCTGGACTTTAGTTGATCCTCCACCAAATGTTCATTTCATTGGAACAAAATGGATTTTTAAAAATAAACAAGGGGAGGATGGAACAATTGTTAGAAATAAGGCTAGACTTGTAGCTCAGGGCTTTTCTCAACTAGAAGGGATTGATTTTACTGAAACTTTTGCACCTGTTGCTCGCCTTGAGGCCATTAGGATTTTGCTTGCCTTTGCGACATCCCGGGGATTCAAACTCTATCAAATGGATGTCAAAAGTGCTTTTCTTAATGGCTTCATAGGTGAAGATGTTTATGTAAAACAACCCCCTGGTTTTGAAAACCCCAAGTACCCACATAAAGTCCTTAAACTTCATAAGGCTCTTTATGGACTCAAGCAGGCCCCTCGGGCATGGTATGATAGACTTAAGTCTTTTCTGCTTGAGCGAGGGTATTTGATGGGCTCTGTTGATAAAACTTTGTTTACTCTCAAGCATGGCAAAGATTTCCTCCTAGTGCAGATTTATGTGGATGATATCATCTTTGGTGGCTCTTCTCATGCTTTGGTTGCCGAGTTTGCAGATACCATGAGCAGGGAGTTTGAAATGTCGATGATGGGTGAACTCACCTTTTTCCTTGGTTTGCAAATCAAGCAAAGCAAACAAGGTACTTTTGTCCACCAGACAAAGTACACCAAGGACCTGCTCAAGAAGTTCGACATGTCCGATGCGAAGCCCCTCGCCACTCCAATGGCTACATCTGTAGCATTGGACCCTGACGAAGATGGAGAAGCCGTAGATCAGAAGGAGTTCCGGAGCATGATCGGCTCCCTCCTCTACTTGACTGCCACGAGGCCGGACATACACTTCGCAGTATGTCTGTGCGCTCGTTTTCAGGCTTCACCACGAGCTTCGCACCGCCAAGCGGTTAAGCGCATTTTAAGGTATCTCAAACACACCCTTGAATTTGGCATATGGTATTCATCGTCTTCATCTTTATGTCTTAGAGGTTATTCAGATGCGGATTTTGCTGGGTGTAGAATTGATAGGAAGAGTACCTCTGGTACTTGTCACTTTCTGGGTACATCTCTGGTTTGCTGGTCTTCCCGCAAACAGTCTAGTGTTGCACAATCGACGGCTGAGGCCGAATATGTTGCTGCAGCTAGCTGTTGCTCTCAGATTTTGTGGATGGTTTCCACTTTGCGGGATTTCGGGTTAGATTATAAGAGTGTTCCACTTTTCTGTGATAACACTAGTGCTATTTGTATTGCAAACAACCCGGTTCAGCACTCCAGAACCAAACACATTGATGTACGGTATCATTTTCTCAGAGATCACAATGAGAAGGGTGATATTGAACTTCAATATGTTGATACCCAACACCAGCTTGCCGATATTTTTACAAAACCCCTCGATGCTTCTCGGTTTGCTTACTTGCGTGGGGAACTTGGCATTTGTCACCCTTACGGCATTTTGTGAGGGGGAGCTGATCTTAATTGTATTGCATATGCTCATTATGTGTGGAATTGCATTTACATCTTTTGCTATTATATGCCTGCTTTTAATTCAAAGAAATCATGACAGCTCAGCTCTATGAAATATGTCTGGAACATTGATTGTGCATGATGTTTTATTTTCTAAAAATCAAAACTTGCTCACCGCATAATCTTGTATCTAGCTTGTTTAGGCTGGACTGCTTTTAGCTATCTTTTTTCTACTTGACAGCAAGACACTATTCCTTGGATGCTAAAATTTGCAACTTGAAAAATTGTGTTCTTTATTCATGGATATTCATCAAAATATTTTATTCATCTAAATCAAAGTCAAAAATCCATGATTTGCCTGGTTTAAATGAAAAGAAAAGATCCAGGAGGGTTTGTTTGTCGCACTACTCTATTCTAGACTGCTTACCATTGCACTTTGGTTTGAACTGGGATAGTGTAGTGTATGCCAAAATCACCGCCTTAAGCTTCAGATGGCTTTCATGCCTAGGCTTGGCCTGATTGGAAAGTATAAGGTGGACAAACAAATAACCCCTGGCATTAAGAAAAAGAACAACAAAATTAATTGCTCATCAAGTTTGCTTTCACAGCTCCTTTTGAACAAGACTTGTCTGTCTAGGGTAGAACTTGTTAGCTTTGCGCAGTCCTTGCCTTCTCATGTCTAACTACTGTGATTAAGTGGTGATGCTTTTACTTCAAAATGACAAAATCACATGCCATCATCTTGTTTCACAGATTGTTAAATTGAGCTGAGCACATGATCATTTGTGTTAATTTTGGCATATTTTTGCATTATATGTCTTTGCAATTCTATTCATTTCGCAGCTTTGCATCTTTTGAATGCTCCTTGATGCTTGCATTGCCAAAGGGGGAGAGATTTTGCTATGTTCTCTGCTGCAAGAAGGCATTATTTCTAAAGGGGGAGAGATTTTTGACATAAAGGGGGAGAAACATTTGCTCAACTCAGGGGGAGTTTTTTATCCAAAGGGAGTTTTGCCGAAGGGGCTTTTACTCTTTTACAAAGGGGGAGAAAAATTCTTTTATCAAGTGACATGCTTTAGCTCCTTTCTGAGTTTTTATGGTCACTTGTGTGCTGAAAATTTTTACATTTTCTTGAACTTCAATTTAGTTGTCAATGCACTCATCAAGGGGGAGATTGAGAAACCAAGGGTGGTTTCGGTGTATGTGATGAGTGATTGACAGGATTATTTACCCTCTGTTCGAAGGGTACCTCCGAAGGGGCTTCGGAGGTGGTACCTCCGAAGGGTGTTCGGAGGTGTGTCACCGGAGTGTGTTCGGTGTTTGCTTGCTGCAGCTGTGCAGCGGAGTGTACCTGTCGGAGGGGTCCGGCAGTACACGATGACTGGGTTCGTACCGATGGCTTCGGTACTTTGGGCGGTACACCGGAGTGTGTGCCGGAGGATGCTAACCCGGAGAGGTCTCCGGAGTACTGGATACACTTGTTTGCTTGTCTGTGGTGCGCAGGGACTTCGGAGGCGACGGACAGGGTTCGAGCCAGGTGAACTTGGGTCAAGCGGGTGGCTTGATGCCAGGGGAGCGGGGAGCTCCGTCACGGTGGCTGCGAAGGTGGTCCGGGTCGGTCCTCGGGTCGAGGCATGCCAGGTGAAGGCAGAGAGTGCGGAGCGTGGCTCCGGCTGAAGGTACTCCGAGACAAAGTCCTCGGAAGTGAGGCACTTCGAAGGTACTCCGAATGGAGT
The DNA here is from genome assembly GCA_019279435.1 of Zizania palustris. Taxonomy (NCBI): domain Eukaryota; kingdom Viridiplantae; phylum Streptophyta; class Magnoliopsida; order Poales; family Poaceae; genus Zizania; species Zizania palustris. The sequence continues at coordinate 6,497,570 of JAAALK010000283.1, read as the reverse complement.
GACTTCGGAGTTGGTGGACCAAGTCCTCTGCGGAGGCAAGGTGTTCGAAGTGTGCTCCGGAAGGAGACACTCGAAGGTTACCCGACGAAGGTCTCAAAAGTCGAGGCGCATCGAAGGCATGGTCCGGGTGAGGCTCGTCGAGGAGTGTGCTCGGGAAGAGGCACGGCGAAGAAGTGCTCATGGAATGCTTCATGCGGAGGCCTTGGACGAAGGAGGGACTTCGAAGGGTGGTACTCCGAAGGTGGGCTTCGGAGTGAGGTTGACTTGAGGTGCTTCGGCCATGCATGGCTTCGGTACACGGACGGACGGTGTTCGAGCTCGGAGTAGCTGCGAAGCCGTGGTGATCCACTCCGGAGGTGGTGGTGCGAAGGCCCAAGGGCTTTGACGGCTTCGGCTCAAAACCGTCACTGTATCGAAGGACTTCTTCGGCGGAGCGAAGGCCAACAGGCTGCAGGCTTCTCGCCGAAGCTTCCGCACCCCTCGCGTGCGAAGGGAGGTTCCAGAAGTCAACTCTGTAAAGGCTGACACTGTCTGTTCTGAAAAAGACTGACACTGTCCCCTCTGCAGCTGACAGAGAAGCCTCCAAATTAAAGGTGGACTACCTTTTGTACCCCTTAGTTCTATAGAGACAAATCTGTTGTAAACCCTAGGGGTAAAGTAGTCACTTCCTTAGGATGAAGCCGTGGGCTATAAATATGGGGGCTCGGTAGGTAACATTTAACACTTTGAGCATTTACTGTTGAGCTCCTGTAGACAGACCTCGCTGTATTCATTCTGAGTTCATTTTATTCAGTGTTCCTTGTTCAAGCGGCGAAGCCCTGCTTCTTTGTGCTTTTGCTTGAGCTTGTGTTGCATACCTCGCTAGTTATTAGTTCACCGGAGCCTGTTTTGGCGAAGGGTGTTTTTATCGCGAAGTGTGTTTTACAGTGTGCTGTCGCTCTGCGTAACACGAGGCAAGACCTCGCTGCTTACTAGCGAAGCCCTGTTCTGTTCCCGTAGTGCTTCTTGTGTCGAAGCCCTTAGCATAGTCCATTTGCGTGTGCGTGTAGACCTTCGGGTACGAAGCCCAGCACCCGTTGCTGTCGCCAAGTACTTGGTCGAAGTCCTCAGAGGGCTGTCCACTCTTGCGAAGGGTGAAGTGCGAAGCCTGCTCGAAGCACCTCGTGTGCGGAGCCTGCACTGACTTAGCAGAGTAGATTTTCGAGGGTTGTTAGTGGAGCGAAGTCTTCTTGGCTTCGAACTTTTGCTCCTCCGAAGCCTGTGTTCGAAGGTGTCGAAGTACCTCCGAACCAGACCTTCGAAGGTTGTGTTCGAAGCCTGTTCCGCAGAAGACAGAACCGAACCGTAGGCTAAGTTTTTAGCCAGAAATTTTAAAAGCTCCCATTCACCCCCCCTCTGGTCGCCGTTTCCGGTCCAACAGAATAATGATTCGATATAGAGAGAAATTGGTGCTATCCGAGATTCCGATATTGATCGGAAGTTCTAACGAATCGGAAGTTCCGAGCCACCCGAATTTGAAATTCCGGGCCTGTTGAGACAGGTTTTTTTAGATCAAGAATCTAGTCACTTGTAGATTGCTCGCCTAACTTTGTTTTGCAGAGAATGATGTGACTGGCATGGCCTTGGATAAATGTGATGTATGAGATGCATGTAATGAATTTAATTAAATATGTCCTACGTGTCATGGTTATTTACAACCCAAGGCTAATGTAAAATTCATTACGACTTACATGTCGTTTCCGCGGTGCTTTGGCCCATGTAATTAGTATAGGCTATGCGAGATAGACTAGTACTCTTCATGGAGGCCGGGAGCACGCACTCGATGACGAGAGCCATGGGGATGGAGATCGCCATGTGAAGAGGGCCATGCTATGTTACAGTTAATATGATTGCTTATGATGCTTTCTTATGTTCCTGTTATACTATTCTTGCATGTTTCGTGTGCGTTAGGGACGTTACCGTGTTAGAATAGTTTTCCCTCAAAAAATTAAGTATTGATGCTCTTCCCAATAGCTGCACCCACCAAGATTCTTGCTCATCGTTAGTGGGTCTGCCAAAGCAGGGTGCTATCTTTTATCTTGACCAGTTGGGGCAAAAGTCGTACTTCTGCACGCATAGTATTGGTTTGCTTAACGAGGCTATCAAAACGGTTTTGGGTCTTGGAGCATAGAGTTGGCGTAGAGCATAGGATGCTTATCCAACGATAAAAGTCACATACGATGTGATTAGCAAAGTGTTGCTTACCTATGTCACCTAGCTTCTGGCAGTGATGCCAAAGCTCACTAGAAGTTATAATGAATATGGATCTTGCGTCACTATTAGTCATTAGAGGGAAAGTGTCTGGTTTTAAAATAGTGGAACTTTTTTTATTAGATAGAAGATAAACATTGTATAGTGCTGAACCTTGCATTTAATATTTTGTAGATCATGGCACCTATTACTTCTTCTGTTAAGGGCACTCTAGTTTTTAATCTGTGATCTATACTTGAATGTGAGAAATTATCTGGAACAAACTTTATGGATTGGTATTGAAATTTGTGAATCATTCTTAAACAAGAGAAAAAGGATTATGTTCTAGAGGAACCTTACCCCGATGAACTAGGAGAGGATGCTTCCGTAGCAGACAAGCGTGCTAGTGATTTCGTGGATGCCAGTTGTTTGATGATTGCCTGCATGTGCTCTGAGTTTTAGAAACAATATGAGGAACGTGGTGCTTACGATATGATCGTAGGTCTTAAGGGCATGTTTCAGAACCTGACAAGGACATAGAGATACAATGTGTCTAAGTCCTTGTTAGGGAGTAGGCTGGCTGAAGAAAGCCTAATGAGCCCTCATGTGATCCGGACGATTGGTTACATAGAGACTCTAAAGAGACTGGGCACTCTAAGGAGTTAGTCATGATTTGAATCCGATGCTTGATCGAGTGAAATGTCGAGCTAACCAACAAGGGTGACACGTATCTTACCTTGAGCTTGGCTGACGACATGTGGTAAAGGGACCGGTGCTTGCGTATATCAAGGTTCAGTAAAAATTGATTTTGTACGCTCTTTGGGGTCAATATGTGTTGCTTGGTACCGCTATTGATCAGTGAGTCAGAAACGGTTTCCGGTAAACAGCTGTTAGTGTATGAACTTATTGGGTCACACACTTAAGGGGATGGATTAAGAAACATGCAAATAATTAGTTCTTGTGCAAGTGTGAGATTGAAGGATATGCCCAAGAAAATTATGTGTATCAGAAGTTTCGATAGGTAGTATCGGAAGTTTCGATTATTTTCTGGTCTCGAGTCAGAGAGCAAAAGTTTCTTCGGAAGTTCTGATATGGTATCAGAAATTCCGATTTGGAATCAGGGAATATTGTACTGATTAGAAGTTCTGATATGTGTATCAGAAGTTTCGAGGTGGGCGAAAACAGATTGGATCTGTTGCGTGTCGTACTGAATCGAGATACCTAAATACCCTATCAGAAGTTCCAATCAAGTTTCGGAAGTTCTGACGTGGGCAAACAGATTGGATCTGTTATGAACACGAATTGGTTGTAACCAATTTGTGGGTTTCGAGATGTGGACGACCAAGCGCTCTCAGCCCTATATAAAGAGAGGAGGAGGTCTTGGGACAAGTAATACGCATAGATTAGACCTAGCCACCATAGACTCCTCTCCCCCTTTATTGATCTCAATTGTTGAGGCTGAGGATTTCCCTTCTCTCACGTGCGGTGCTAGCACGCTGCCGTGAGAGGTACTCCATACCTGTACGTGTGGATACCGTGGAGGCGTTGCTCCAACAACGACGCTCGTGGACTTCTTCACGTGAACAACTACGTCGTCTTCACTGATTGGATTGGCGAGGACTGACAAGGATGATCCGAGGATAGGCTTGACACGCTACTCTGACATCTTCCGCTGCACCTAGCACGTCTCGTGCTAGAAGGTAACAATCTATGATCTCGCACGCACATGGGTCTTGGGCTTAGGGCGGAAATTTTGAATTTGCTGGCTAGCGTAGCTCCCCTATTCCCCAACACGGTGGGACCGAAGGTGTAGTCTCCTTAGGGCCTCGAATGTAAAGTCCTTCTATAAAGCTTCTTAACTTATGAATAAAAAGGACTTCTTTTTGGGGTGTTTTGCACTTAGGACTTGGCCCGTGTCTCGTTTCCTGACATCAAAGTACTCGAAGCCACCGAAGGCCTTCTTCACCTGTGGGCGATTTTTGAAGCCTTAAAACTCGACAAACGCCCTCGTTTTTCCATTCCTCGTGATAGCTTAGGGAGAATTTTGCTTGAATGGTTAACTAAGTGCTTACTTTTGTAAAAGAGGAAGAAAAGAGAGTAGGGGTGTTGTCTTCGTCGTCGGAGTATGTAGATTGGTCTAGCGGGGACGAAGGGCTTGTTGAGGTTTTGTCTTTGCCGTCGGAGTTTGTAGATTGGTCAGACGCAGAACAAGAGCCTGTCGTGATGGAGCCTAGCCACCAAGGGCTTCGTACTTGGGCGGAGCTTCAAGAGGAGCGGAGGTCCTAGAGGGCTTTGAAGAAGAGGAAGCGGTCCAACAAGACTAAGGCTAAGAAGAAGGCTTCCGCTGCCTCAAGGGCTCTGGGCCCAAGAAGGGGTTTTCAGTTCCTTCTTGGGCTGGATACTAATTTTTCGTAGTGTGTAGACTTGCCTGCTGTTGTATCTGTACTTATAAACATTCAACTTTTCAAAGTAATAAAACTTACAAGATGTATTTCAATCGTGTTATTACCCTTCACCCCTCTTTGCGGGGGTGGGTATCTTATTCTTAATAAGTTCTAGTCGCGCGTAATGCTTAGTACGTTTCGAAGTATGTTTCATAAGTTGCGTAGTGCTAGGCCATGCTTGTTCTCCTTTTTTAGTGGTCACTTTGGACTCTTTTTCGGATGCTTTGGGCCGGTGGCCCGGAATCCTTTAGTTGTTCTCTTCATGGTCGCTTTGGACTCTTTTTAGGATGTTTCAGGCTGGTAGCCCGGAATCCCTTCGTGGTTGCTTTGGACTTTTTTAGGACACTTCAGGCCGATGGCCCAAAATCCCTTCATGGTCGCTTTGGACTCTTTCAGGTTGCTTCAGACCGGTGGCCAGGAATCCCTTCATGGTCGCTTTGGACTCTTTTAGGACGCTTCGAGCCGGTGGCCCGGAATCCTTTCATGGTCACTTTGGAATCTTTTAGGACGCTTCGGGCCGGTGGCCCAAAATCTTTTCGTGTGGACTATTAGGGTAGAGACCCCGAACAACGGGAGTTTGTGTGGAGTCTCGCTTACTACACACGTTTAGTTTTTAGTTTAACAATTTTATTCGCTCCGGGCTGATGGCTCCGAGCATCAATGTTGTTTTATCGAAACGATGTCGTGCCTCACAAAAACACTACTCATACCACAGTGCGTCCACCACATTAAGGGTTTGTTTCGGGGCGTGCATGGTTTGAATCGGAGCTTTTGTTCGAAGCACAGAGCGCTAGTTTTGCTTACAAAGCTTCTACGCGAAGTAGCACTTTAGGTGCTCTGCATGTCGTTCGTGCTTCAACTCTTCCCATTCTAAGTTAGCTAGCTTGAATGATCTCGGTCGGCCGGACCGAAGGATAATATAGGGGCCTTCCCACTTGTTGCCTAGCTTTCCCGGGGTAACTACGTTCTGGAGAACGAGGTGCCCCGGCCTTAGTTCTTTTAGCTTCACCTTGGGGTTGTACCAAGCCTTTGTTTGATCCTAATACTTCGTCAGGTTGGCCAAGGCACGGAGCCGTGTTTCTTCAGATAAATCCAGCGAAGCACACCTTTCATCTTTGTCTTTGGGCTCCATTGCTCGCAAGGAGCCTCCTTTTAATTTCGTAGGCTTCATGGCCTCGTCCCCAAACAACAGTCTGAACAGGGTGAACCCTATCGACTAGGCCTGAGTGGTTCAGACGGACCACAAATTTTTTGGCAACTCTTCGGTCCAGAGCCCCTTGGTGAGGCCTACAATGCGGCGATTGAGACTGGGCAAGATGTTCCCATTGGCCCTTTTGACGACTCCGTTGGCCTGATAGCTATGAAACATAGTTAAATACCTAGGCCTTCGCAAAATTCTCTGAAGGGTTCTGCATCGAACTACGTGTCATTGTCGATTGTTAGTTGTCGCGTACTCTGAATCTGCAAATGATATTTTGCCAGAAAAATTTCTGGACATTCTTCGAGGTGATGGCTGTTAGGGGCTCGACTTCGACCCACTTCAAAAAATATTCAATTGCCACCACCGCAAACTTTAGGCTTCCTTTTGACTTCGGGAAAGGTCCGTTTAAATCCATGCCCCACCTGGCCATGGGCCATATCGGGGCTATAACTTGTAGAGGAACCGGCACCCGATGGCTTCACCTTCCCATCCATTGGCACCCTTGGCAAGTGTGCACCAAAGCTTCAGCATCAGCCATTATCGATGTCTAGTAGATTCCTTGGCGAAGCATCTTCTTGGCCATGGATCGGGGTGCTATGTGACTGCCACACATGCTTAAGTGAATATCTCAGAGTACTTACTGGCCTTCGTGCTGAGTGATGCATCAGAGTAGTGGTGAGCATACTCCAGACTTGTATAGCACGCCGTTGATGATGTGATAATGCCGGACCCAGCACTGCAGTCTTGAGAGCTCGGCTTAGTCTTGTAGCATACTCATGGTTGGGCTCCGCCAATCATTGTTAGGTATGTAAAGTACTTCAGCAAGGACCAGTGGTGGCACCGAAGGGGTGGAAAACTATTCTAAGAAAGCCCCTGGTGAAATATCTTGGCCTTCGGCTACCGCCTTGGCGATGACGTTCGCTTGCTGGTTGTCCGCTCTTGGGATGCTTTGGACAAAAATCCCTTTAAATGCTACTTTGGTCTTGCGGATCTCGACCAGGTATGCGGCGAGGTCTAGGTGTCGAGCTTGAAAGCTCATGTCCACGTGCCCTACGACAACCTGGGAGTCTGTTTTTACAACCACCCGAGCAACACCATGTGTGCGTGCTTTTCGTAGACCCACCAAGACCCCCTCGTACTCTGCTACGTTATTATTGGCTTTAAAGTTGATCCTTATAGATTACAACACCTTTTGGCCCGAAGGCGAGATTATTACTGCTCCGTCACCCACTCTAGACGCCTGATACGCGCAGTCAGAGTGGATGGTCCATATTCCTTCGCTTGGCCCCTTCGGAGCCCATATGGCTGGTGGAGTCTACTCCACCATGAAGTCAACAATCACCGGTGATTTTATTGCTGTTCACACGGTGAACATTATACTCAAGGGGGCGAGCTCAATGGCCCATTTTCCTATTCTTCCGGTGGAGTCCTTGCTTCTAAGCATGTCTCCGAGGGGGTAGGACATTGGGACAGTTACATTGTGAGCTAGGAAATAATGCCACAACTTCCTCGAAGCCATCACGAGGGCATACACAATTTTTTCGAGTTCTGAATACCTCGTCTTTGTTCCCAACAATGCTTCAGATACGAAGTTTAGCAGGCTTTGAATCGCCTTCCCTTCGAGCTCCACCACCCGAACGAGCACGACGCTCACAGCGAAGCCGTTTCCCTCAATGTACAGCAATAGAGTCTCATCAGCGAGGGGAGTTGTGAGTGTTGACAAATTGACGAGGTAGTCTTTGATATCTTCGAAGCTCTTTTGGCATTATGGGGTCCAGGCAAAGTCTTCCGATCTTTTTAATGCTTTGAAAACAGGGAGGCTTCATTCTGCTGATCTGGCGAAGAATCAGCTTAAGGCGGCGAGGCGACCTGTTAGCTTCTAGACCTGCTTTAGATTCTCCGGCGGAGCCATTTTTTGCAACGCACTAATTTGCATGGGGCTAGCTTCGATGCCTCGACTCAAAACTAAGTACCCTTACCACTTTCCTGCCTATGCTCCAAAAACACATTTTTTGGGATTAAGGCAGATTCCGCACGCTCGAAGACTCACAAAGGTCTCTGCTATGTCCAAGCTATGGTGGTGCTTTTTTGCACTCTTTATTAAAATGTCTTCCATATAGGTTTCGACATTCTTGCCCATTTGAGGGTCTAGAGCTCTAGCAATTAACCTAGAGAACGTTGCCCCGATATTTCTTAAGCCAAAATGAATTCTTACATAGCAAAAGACTCCAGAGGGAGTGACAAAGCTAGTTTTCGCTTCGTCTTCGCGCTTCAACCATATTCGAGGAAGCTTAAAAGCTCATAGCCGGCCATTGAGTCGACCAATTGATCAATACGAGGCATGAGGTAGGGCTCATAGGGGCATGCTTTATTTAATGAAGTGAAGTAAATACACATGTGCCACTTACTAGAGTTCTTTTTGACGAAGATAAGGTTTGATAACCACTCCGTATGGCCTATTTCTCTAATGACTCCCGCCCGAAGCAACTTCCCCACCTACGTCTTGGTGAGGTCAGCCCTTTTGGTGGACAACTTCGTAGCCCCTGGCACACGACTCTAGCCTTCGGGTTCATGAGCAGGGAGTGCTCGATGATGCTTCGGTCCACCCCTGGGATGTCTTTGTCTGACCAGGAAAAGACATGCAGATTGTCCTGGACAACTTCCTCCAACGAAGCCATGACTTCAGGAGCCAACCCCTTGCCGAATTAGACAGGGTACTCCTTGTTCCCTTTGGTGATAATCTTCGTGATGATTCCTCCTTCGGGGCGAGGCTTGTGGGCCAGTCCCCTTACGGAGTCCGGGGCCAATTACACACCCTCTAGGTGCTCTTGCACGTTGTTGACTTGTCGGGCCTTGAATGGGGCGGTGTGGCCATAATACACCCTTTGTGTAGTGGCTTGATCGCTGAGGATGGTGAGTACCCCTCCTTGAGTGGGCATTTTTAAGCACAGATAGTTATGGTGTGCTATGGCCCCAAATTGGTTCAACATTCCTCTCCCAAAGACGGCGTTGTAGGCGTACAAGGCATCGATGACATCAAAGACAAACTCTTTAGATCTTGCCAGGTGTCCCTCTCCGAAGGTGACCTTGAGGCCTACTTGGCCAAGTGCGTTGAGGGGGACCGACAAAGACTTATAGTGGGTGAGCCACCGAGAGTAGGTGTTTCCATGATATGTAGAGCTGGTCGAAGGTCTAGACGAAGATAATGTCGGAGGAGCTCCCTCCGTTGACCAGCACCCAACGGACTTCAATGCCAATGATGTGAAGGATATGGGGGAACTTGATGCCTATCGCGTTGTCTGACGTGAAGGATATGGGCATATGTAACCACTTGGGCATAGCCGCCGCGGATGCCGATGTCCCAATTTGCCCTACTTCACGGACACGCTCCCTTCGCTGCCGCTTTGACATGCTTCCCATGGCACCACCTTCGATGATGGGCAACACGATGCGCTTCTGGCGGTCCTAGGTGTCTTCAGCTTTCGGGGGTGGCAGCACGTTCGACACTGGAGGGTGCCTAGGAGCTTCATGGCCTTCAATCCGCCCGACAATTTGTACTGGTTCGGGGGGATGGCTGGAGCTGCCCGATTGGTGGTGCCTCGGCTGGTGCTCCGCTCAAGGTTTTCACTCTGCAGAGCCAAGATGGATTTACATGAATCAGTGTTGTGGCTCTAATTCTCTCCGTGGACATTGTAAAAAAAGTTTGGCTTGGACAGGAGGTCCTTACTGTAGGCCTCGAGCCGTCAGACCGGCCTCCGCCCTGATTTTGCTAGTACTTCTACTGCTGCTTCGGGGCGAGGGAGGCAATATTAAGCACCTCTGACCGATAGTGCTTTTGCCCCCTCTAGGAGTCATGTGGTCGATGCTCCGATGGTGTGGCTCTCGGAGGGCTTGGGGCCTTGTTTCAAAGATTTTTACCTCCGGGGAAAGGGTTGGAGGCATCGCGGCATTCCTCCGGAGTTGTCCTTCCTCTCAACGGGTGTACTCCTCAAAGTACGTCATCAACTAGGCCACTGATGAATTGGCCTTCCGGTGGAGTTTGTTGAGAAGGCCTAGGTTGGTGACGCCTTCTCGCGCGCGGCATCGACGACAGAAGAAGTGGTCAACCCCTTTATCTAGGACTTCGTGTGGGCGAAGCACTAGGAGTATTGGCGCAACGTCTCCCCGGGCTATTGCTTTATTTGAAAGAGGCTCCCCATGGATATTGGGGCCATGAAGGTCCCTTGGAAGTTATTTATAAACTTCTTCAATTGCTCCCACGACTTCAATGATCCTAGCTTCAAGGAGCAAAACCATCGAAGGGCTATCCCTTTGAGCGCGAGGGGGAAACACCTGACCATCGTGTTGCGGACCCCTCCGTTGGCTACTATCGCTAAGGCGTATGTACGAGAGAACTCTCCAGGATCCATATCTTCGGAGTACTTGGGGAGCTTGGCCGCTTGGAACCTATGGTCAAAACGCACCCTCTGTAGGTCAAGGTGTAGCGGAGAATCTTCATCGAAGGAAGCTTTCTGGCCACCCCTTCGGGACTCCTAGTCTTTGAGGTCGCTTAACGCGACAACTTCGTGGAGCGCAGATGGCCTGCTAGGCTCATCCTAGGCGTGGGGATGATCTGCGGCAACTTGCCGCCACCTCTGCAGCTCCGCCTTGAGCTGAGCCATCTCAACGGCCATGGCATCGTGCGGGCTCCTGCTTCCTCCGGAATAAGTTTTAGGGTCTTGTCATTGAACGAAGTCGGTCCGGAGCATTGTCGAAGCTAGGAGAGGGCCTTCGAGCAGGCGAGGTCCGATAGCCCCTTACAGCGCCAAGGCCCGATGGCCTATTGACGGGTCGGTGGACCCCGAGGTGTCATCGGATTCGAGCATAGTGTTGGGACTGCGAAGGTGGTGGCTTCGGCTGGAGCCACGGGGTCTGACTATGGGAGGACTACGAAGGGCTCTGTAGCCCTTGCGGTTGTGTTTAGGGGTTCCTGCTGGGACGTCCGGGCAGACCTCCGGGTAGGAACAATGCTCTTGCTCCTCTTAGGAGGCATGGCTTCAAAAGGTAGGATGGTAGAAACGTTAGTTTTGTACTAAAATTCTCACGGACGGTGCCAACTGTTGGCATAAAAGATTACGCTAACAGGTTTGAATAGCCTCGAAGTGCTAACTAAGAAGAAAGATTGACTGTGAGCTGAATCAGGCCTCCGAATAAGATAATAGCCTTAGATCAGTTCGAAGTATTTCTTATCATGTGAATTGATGTCCTTATTACAATAGAAGGGAGGAGTATTTATAGGTAGAGATCTAATAGGGAAATACTACTCTATCCTGTAGTTACAACCGTCATAGTGGACTCTATTCATAAGGCCCCGTAGGGGTAAAATGATAAGTGCACGTGTGAACACTCAGATAAAGCACACGTCTTATCCCGTTTTGTGGCGCCCCTTTGGAGTTGGGGCCTCCGGGAGGCAGTGAGGTGGCGGGGTCACCGGAATGACTGAAGGCTCATGGTTCCTTCTCGTGCGCCGTTTTCGGGGCCTGTACTAGGGCTTCGGGCTTCCTCCCTCGGAGTACTATAGTGGTGACAGAAGGCTTCGCACCTTGTATGCTCCGAAACTGTCCTTTGGAGTGGTCCTCATTTCTCCCCAACAACTAGTAATGTGCTTGTGCTAATGTTATGTTAAAAAATGTGGTCATTCATCAAAACAGAAATCGCCAACAGAACTGAGGAAAAGGGATAGTGACAAAGAAAAATCAGAGAACAACTTACTGAAATTCTTATTTTATGATATGACAGACACAAAAGATTGCAAGGAAATTCAACATGTAGTTACCATTGATTATCAAGCTGCCGAGTACCAATTAAACAAAACTGCCTATTGGGTTATCATATTTTTTGTAATTTGGGGGTGGCAAAAGAGAGAATGACACATTATAAAGTGGCAAAAAATATTTTTTCTCTATGTAAAATAGGGCCATTGCTTGATTTTTACACTCAACAAAATTAAAGTTGAAGATAAATTCATTTGAGTCATTCACCATGAATTTACACATGTCCATATATAATATAGAATTATAGAGTATTAGAAGAATCACAGCTAGAAAAATAGATCAACTGACCTGAACTGCAAGCAACCCTAAGAAACCATGGCTTATCGAAAAGATGGGCCAGTATGATGTTTCTGATCATTCTGCACATGCAAGAACATTAGAGAAGTTAACAACTCCAAACAAAAAGGAAATATTCCTATGTCATAACAAATCAGCAAATCATCGTTATTGTGTAGAGTTGATAGAGCACATAATTCATCCCTCTAGATTACTCATTGGGTGATAACCAATGCTTCTCAATGATGTATTTCTGTATGGCATTCTTCACTCGATCACTGAAGTAATTAGCCATCACCACCATCATATCAAGGGCCTTATAATTCCCAAAAAACATATACCGATCAAGAAGACCTTCCATAATCTGCAAATACAAGAATTACATTCATGCAACAAACCAATGATTCACTATAGTGATCAAGCAGTAGTAGGCACTGAAATAACCCCATACACCTTGTGAATTGTATAGTAGGGTGTCCGAACAACCTTGATGGACTCAACCCAATCGAAGAACTCTGAAGGGAAGGCTGGTAGGTACCCCGTTCCCATCTTCTTCTGGCAATCATAGAGTGCACCAACGGCTGATGACATCTACCCATGGAGTGTATCATTGTGTGTGCTTGCCCACACCATGGCAGTTGCACTCAAGTAGTGACCTGCAAAGAACGGTAGCGAGAACACTGCAATTCAGTCAAACTGTATAATTGTGTCATGTAAAATGCTCCAAATTAGACCAAGATGATGGTGGCGTACTAACGAACTGACCCTAGAACTCGACATTAAGATGGGCCCCTCCCACCCACCGTATGGTGTGCCAGACAATGGTAGGCCAGCCTACATGTGGAAGCTCGAGATGAGGTGGTCGACATCTAGGAGGGGGAGGTACTCCAAGTTAGTGTTGGGGAATGGGGAAGCTACGCTAGCCGACAAATTCAATTTTTTTTTGCAAAGCTCAAGAGCCATACGTGTGAGGAATCATGAATCGTTACCTTCTAACGCGAGACATGCTAGGTGTAGCGGAATAAGATGTTGGGGAAGCACATCTTCGCTTATCCTTGCCCCGCTCTGTCCGTTCCCTAGCGATCCAATCGACGAAGACGACGGTGTTCACTTCACTATTGGAGTAGTGTCTCCACAGTGTCCACACGTATAGGGATGAGAACTGGGAGAGATCTTAATCTCAACTCTTGAGATCAAGAAAAAGAGAGAAGAGGTTCTTGGTGGCTAAGGTTTAGATCTGATCTAAACTATGAATAACTTGCTTGCCAAAACCTCCTCCTCCTCTCTTTATATAGAGGTGAGAGTCCCGGCCTCAATCCACATTGGAGCCTAACAGATCCAATCCGTTTCACCCACCTCGGAACTTCCGATTAGGACTCTCGGTCTGTAATTTCAGGAACCATTGGAACTTCTGATACCCCTATCGGAACTTCTAATCAGTGCAATTTTTCTCGATACGCATTGGAACTTCCGGTTTCAACTCTATGTCTCTAAATTAGAAATTATTGGAAGTTCCAATACCATATCGAAACTTCTGATTTGAGCTCTCTGTTTCTTAAGCAATAAATTATCGGCACTTCCGATACCATATTGGAACTTCCGATTTGAGCTCTCTGTTTCTAATTGAGAAAATAATCGAAACTTCCGATCCAACTGAAATTTTCTTGGGCACTGTTCCTTCAATCTCTCACTTGCACAAGAACAAATTCTTTGTAGTTTTTAAATCCATCCCCTTAAGTGTGTGACCCGATAGGTTCATACACTGAAGGCTATTCACCGAAAACCTTTTCCGACTTACTTATTAATAGCGGTACCTAGAAGCACATATTGACCCTTGAAAGCGCACAAAATCAATTTAACACTAAAACTTGATATACGCATGCACCAGTCCCTATACCACATGACATCAGTCAAGCTCAAGGCGAGATTCATGCCACCCTTGTTGGACAGCTCGACATTTCACTCGATCAAGTAATAGATTCAAATCAAAACTAACTCTTTAGTCATAGTGGCATGTCCATGCACTTTTCCAATCCGATTACCTCGAGGGGTCTAGAGACGTCTTTCCCGTGATTAGGAAGGGTAAATTCCATCTTGACCACTCACATCCCACGACATGTTTCACAACACACCTGGAAACAACCCTTATGACTACCCAGTTATGGAATAGCGTTAGGAAGCATCTAAGTGTGTAGCTATGCATTCTGGAATCAAATGATGATCTCAGGTCTAAGGACTCTACAGGTACACCATTTGAGATGACAACTGATGACACATTACTAGCAATCCTAGCAGTATCTCAAGTGGGTCTATCCAACACCATGTCCTCCAACATGTGTCCACATCACTAATTTGACATCTCTATGTCTATGATTTATGAAATGTAATCATCAATTACTCGGATGTGGTAATTTATGTATCATCACTGTTCCATATGGTGACAATATCAGGGATCCTTTTTGAACAATATCGTTGCAAAAAAATAGTCTCACATATCAAGTCATTAACTCATTAATTAAATGTAAACGACATCCATTCAAGGAACACGACAACAGTTATCCTCTTACATTATCATAGACACTACTAACATCTTCCACATAAACATGACTCACTCACGCATGTATCTAATACCCATGGTGTTCAGGTGCGCCTCATGCTTGGGCTGTGGAAGAGGTTTTTTCAATGGATCTGCTATGTTCAAATCCGTGTGCACATTTCAAATCTTCACATCACATCTCTCTATGATCTCAAGGATTATGTTATATCGTCATAAGCTTGGAGGCACCACTATTATCACAATAGAGGTCCACTAGACTGGACGCACTAAAGATAACACCCAGCTCTGAAACAAACTTTCTAATCCAAACGACCTCCTTCGTAGTTTCTGAAGCTACGATATACTCAACTTCCGTTATAGAATCGACCACCATCTCTTGCTTGGAACTCTTCCAACTCACTGTACCTCCATTGAGGAAGAACACAAAACCGGATTACGATCGAGAATAATCTTTATCGGTTTGAAAGCTAGCATCGGTGTAACCACTTACAACAAGCTCCTCATCACCACCGTAAACTAGGAACATTTCCTCAGTCCGTCTCACGTACTTGAGGATACTTTTTACTACAGCCTAGTGACTTTCACCCGGGTTTGATTGGTACCTGCTCATAACATTTAAAGCATATGAAACATTTAGGCGTGTACTCAACATAGCATACATGATGGCCCCGATTGCGGAGGCATATGGGATCACACTCATTTTCTCTAGTTCTTCAGGTGTCGCGACACACTGAGTCTTACTAAGAGAAATACCATGTGACATTGACAGAAATCCCTTCTTGGAATTCTCCATTTTGAACCGTTTCAAAACTTTGTAAATGTTCATACTCTAGCTTAATCTAATTAGCCACTTTGATCTATCTTTATAGATATTTAAGCCCAAAATGTATACTGCCTCTCCAAGATCTTTCATCGAAAAACTATTTTTCAATGAAGTCTTAACAACATTCAACAAAGGAATATCATTTTCGATTAATAATATGTCATCCACATATAAAACTAGAAATACAAGTGAGCTCCCACTAGCATTTTTGTAAACACTAGGATCTTCTTCATTCTTGATGAAACCAAACATTTTCACTACCTCATAAAAACGAAGATTCCAACTCCGAGAAGCTTGCTTCAGCCCATAAATGGACTTCTACAACTTACAAACTTTCCCAGCACTTTTTGGATCGTCAAGACCTTTAGGTTGTGTCATGTACAAATCCTCACTTAGGTTTTCATTCAGGAAAGTTGTCTTGACATCCATTTTCCATATCTCATAATCATAAAATGCAGTAATTGCTAGGATAATCCGAATAGACTTAAGCATAGCGACGGACGAAAACATTTCATCATAATCAACACCTTGTATCTGTCTGAAACCTTTCATCACCAATCGTGTCTTATAGATGTGAACATTTCCATCAACGACTATATTTTTCATTAAAATCCATTTACACTCAATAGTCTTTACACCATTGGGTGGATCGACCAAGTTCTAAACTTGCTTTTCTCGCATGGACTCCAATTCGGATCTAATGGTCCAAGCCATTTCTCAGAGTCTGGTCTCATCACTGTTTCTACATAGGTCTTGGGCTAGTCGTTGTCCAACAACAACATATCACGCGACCTAGTGGTCAAAAACAAGAACCGCTCCGGCACGACTCACCCTCCCGGACCTTCGTCGGGCCGGTTGTAGGACCGAAAGTAGCGACCAATGGGGGGGGTGAATGGGTGCCTAAAAATTTCTTGCTAAACTATGACTTAATCCCAACACCCAACACACCCTGACAAAACAAACAACAATAGCAAAACAAATCACACGAACTAAAATTTGTCTAGCCTAAAAATGACCGGTGTCCTAATTAAAATGATATTTAAAAATAAACTAAACTAAATAAAAATAACAGTAGTGAATAAAAAAGGAACTAGAAATATTTAATGGCCTAGGAAAAATACCTAAATAAATCAATAATAATTCGGATTGCAGTCTAAAAATAAAATACTAATCAACCGAATAAAACATGGATCATCCAGAAATTAACTGAGAAATAATCTTAAAATATAGCACGTAAATCTAGAATAAAAATATTACTGCGACTAATAATTTTTTTCTTTTGATACGAACAGAATAAAACTTAAATAAACAATATGCTAATACTAATAAAATCTAGTAGATAAAATTAACAATGAAATAACTACCAGATTTAATCTAACTAAAAATTAGGAGATAAAACAACTAACCTGCATGACGTCGTCGTTGACCTCACCGCGCCGATCCGCACAAGATCCGGCCGACGCGCCGGGGTTTTGTGCTCACCGAGCACCACGCCGTGGACTGCCGCACGGCAGCTGCTGCGCTCCAAAAAACAATCTGCCTAGTTGTTCCTTGCGTGCGAAAGGAAGTCACGATTAAAAAATCCCTGCCGCAAGTTGCCTCCGTGGAAAAATGCTTCCATCGTGGATGCCTGAGCACTACTACTACTCCTTGGACTCTGTGCGAAAGGAAAGAGCCTTCCGCCATAGCCTGCTGTGTAGCCTGGCCAGCTATTGCGCATAGCTACTAGCCATGCTGCTGCGCGTGGTAGAGCTAGCTGCCAGGCTAGAGGGCTGCCGCCGTGGGGTCCACGTGTTGCTGCGGCTTGGTTACCGCACCGGCAAACAGTAATCGCCGGCGGCGATTTCATATTAGAAACGCAGAGCACGTCGGCCGCGAAAGTTAACAGATGAAAAAACTTGAGGCCGAAACAAAAAGTGGACTGTAGATTGATCTTGAAAAATAACAGCCACCCTATCCCTAGGGGTAGGGGCCTATTTATAGGCGACTCCTAATACATGAAATAGACTAATTTACCCCTAGGGTAAATTACACTGACTCTAAAATAAAATTCGAAATTACTAAAATACCCTTAGAAAAATCAACTGACTCAAATAAAAAATATTCTCGACTTAAGAACTAAATATTAATATCCTAAAAACAAAATAATCATCGGTTGTCAATTTTGCACTGAAACTGAGAAAACGTCCACCGTCTTCGCACCGGGTACCCGGATTGGACCGACCCGATCCTGCAGCTTCCTCAGCCCGGCAATCGCTCGCCGTCCGTGTACTTGAGTCAAATCCAGTCAACAGACCAATGGATCCTCTGCCGCTTCTAGCCCATGTACCCGGATTGGGAAAGCCCGACTCCGCGGCTCCTCTGCCCGGCTGTCGCTCGCTGCCCGTGTACCTGAGTCACACACGCCTCAGACACGACATGTCTTCATGTCTCTTATTTGACTTCCGTTGACAATCACTCATCACATTTGGAGCATAAGAACCATGCTCTTCAACATGGTTTCTCAATCTCCCCCTTGATGAGTGCATTGTCAACACCCTCTTAAGCACTTCTTCAGAACCTGCAAAAACATGTGGAAACACAAAAACAAAAACAAAAACAAAGGAAAATAGAAGGAAGAAAATAAAAGTTTAACCCTAATGACCAAAAGCCAACCAGAAGCAAGAAAACGGTCATTATGGTTAACCAAAAATAAAGACTCAAAAACAAGTGCAATCTCAGAACTACCAACAAGGATATACAAAGGCAAAAAACTAAAATACTCCCCTGAAATAAATCCCAGAGAAAGCCAAAAATGTCCCATAAACTCCAAAATTTCTCCCGCTTGTTGACAATTGGACTCATCAAGTGAGACTAAATGCACTCTAAAGAGACATAGACACAAACTCCCCCTGAAATGCAGTTCCCCCTCAAAATATGCCATGAATGCAGATGGGGTGCAGGTGGAGTGTAAAAATCATGCTTCTTAGATATGATTGACTGCCATTACAACATCTAACAGGTATAGCAAAAGATATACTGTCTAAGATACATGACATGATCAGTGCAACAGATGATATCTAAAGAGAGTCATTAGCACACATTTTTCGATTTTTGCAAACAAAAGCATCACCACATTTTCTAGTTGACAAGCAAAGTAAAGCATGAGATGGAAAAGCTAACTGATATCTACCAAGATAAGCATTGTCCATAGCAAAGTGCTTCAGCAAACTTGTCATCTTTTTAAATTTTTCAGACTTTTTCTTTTTCCTTTTTAGTTTTCATTTCTGCCAGGGGTTATTTGCATGTCAAACCTTATGCTAACCGACCAAGTAAAGCCTAGGCCAGAACTGAACCATCAGAAGCTTAAGACATTGGTCTTGGCATACATTACACCGTCCTAGTTCATACCAAAGTGCTATGGTATGCAGTCCAGAACAATGCAATGCGACAAAGCAAACCCACCTGGATCTTTTCTAATAATCATAAAAATGCATAATTTTTTCATTTTTCTGAATTTTTATCATTTTTATAGCACATTTTTCATGTTTAAAGCATATAGATGTCCAAGTTGCATATCTGCATCTAAGTAAGGATCTAGCTACCAGGCATGTAAAAGATAGCGAAAGCATCCAGCCTACACATGCTAGTTACCAGAAGCAATGGTGATCATTTTTCAATTTTAAAGCATAAAAGCCATGCATATGATAAATATAAGATATATCATGTGAACTGAAATAGAACATGATCATCGACAAGTAATCAAAAGCATATACTAGCTGGAGAAAGTAAAGTGGATCAATCATATAACAGAAGCAAGCTCAAAATGTGATATATGATTATGCATGATATGAACACACACAAAAATGACTCAATAAAAATAAAGAAGAAAAGAAAAAAACTAACTCAAAGTATCCTAAAAAGGATACACAACTCGCAAATCCCCTCGCAAACGCTCAAAGTAGACTGATCTAGGGGTTTGGTAAAAATATCAGCCAACTGCTGATGGGTATCAACATGAACTAGATCAATGACCCCTTTCTCATATTGATCCCTCAGAAAGTTAAAACACACATCAATATGTTTGGTTTTAGAATGAAGACATGGGTTTTTCCCTACACTAATTGCACTGGTGCTATCACAAAACAAAGGAACTCTAGCAGCAGCTACATACTCAGCCTCAGTAGTAGAAAGCGCATGTAACACCCCAAATTTCCAAAACAATAAAAATATTATTTAATTCAATTTCCTGGATTTTATATTTCTGAAAATACTTTTAATACCCTTTTATACCCTTTTGAACTACATCATAGAGTTAATGACCAAACCAGGAGTTGAAAATTTTTGTATAAACTCCTAAGGCCAAAATATATTTTTGAGAATTTTTATAAATTTTTATCCACTCTGGAAATACCCCAAAATATTTAATCCATTTTCTGCAATTATTTTAAATCTGAAAACTTAGTAACAGTAATGGGCTCCCCCTCCTCCCTTCTCTCTCTCCCGGCCGGCCCAGCCCGTTACCCCGCGCGGCTTAGGCTAACAATCTGACCCCACCTGTCGGCGCCGAACCCTTCCCCTCGCGCGCGCACCCGACACCGCGGCCCCACCCGTCAGCCTTCCCGTTCGCTCGCTCGCGCCCGCTGGCCAGTGGACCCCACTCGTTAGGCCTGTCGTCAACCTCGCGCCGTCGCCCCCGAACTTCGCCGGCCGCCTTTACTCCCTCAGATCCGCTCGTCGCCGGTCCCCTCTCCTCCATTTATCGCCAGCATTCAATTCCTCATATCGCGTCGACCGTTTCCCCCTTAATCCCACGCGTAATCCCCCCCGCTGTCGCCCGCATACAGAGAAACCGCTCGCCGGCGTTAACTCACAGCCCTCCCCCGATGGCGCCCTCCCTGCCCCCGCCGGCACCCCTATTTAAACCGTTGCCCTCCACCGCATTCGGTTCACGCGTCCAATTGTACTCAGACCAAGCAGAGCGATCGCACTCCTCCTCCTAGCGCATTCCTCCTGTTTCGCCTCTGGCCACCTCTCGCCGTCGCCTCGGACCGCCTCTGTCCGCGCCTCCGCCACCAACGTGACCGCAAGGACCTCCCCAACGCTGGCCACCACTCCGTCGTCGATGAACCTCGCCGGATCGCCGTCGCCGCCAAGGAACCGAAAGCCTTCGCCGCCTCCGCTCGTCGCTGGCCTCACCCCGTCGACCCCCGACCACCGCAAGGGTACCCTCTTGTTCCCCTCGGTACCCTCTTTCCGTTTTTAGTCCTAGCTAGACTAGATAACCCTCGCCGTCGCCGGAATCGCTCACCGTCGCATCGCCGGAGTCGGGGAAGAAGGGGTACTTTACCCCCCGACACGCACTGTGCCGGATTCAATCCCGGCCGTGCGATCTAGATCCAACGCCAGAGATTAAATCATCTGTTCGGTTTAATCCGGGCCGTCAGATCTGAGTGAAGCGGTACGGTGCGATCTCGTGCGTTCGTTGGTATTTAAAACTCATGTTTGATCTGGAGCGTCCATCGCGTACCGGTTCAAACGTTTTAATCTAAGCCGTCCATGTCATTTTAACTCCCCCGCCTCGCCCGTGACTGCCCGATCGCGATCCAACGACAGATCTTGATCCGGCGCACGCGCACAGTGCGCGGGTTCACCGTGGACTCGAGAGGGTTTAAATTTGAAAATAAATTCCAGAAAAGGTTTAAAACTTGTAAAATTCATATCTGGCGCATTTGAACTCTAAAAATTGCCATTCCAATTTCAGAAAATTCATAATATTATTCTCTACATGATTATACAATAAAAACAGTAGGTTTACTTTGGACATTTCATGTTTATTCAAATGAATATTCAAATGCCTTTAGGGTTAAAATATAAATTCAAATATTTAAACTTCAGAAAAATTTATATTTATTTCCTTTCTGTCCATGTACTGAAAACCATTAAAATTAACATGAACTTTTCATTTCAAATTTATTTGAGAACTTAATATGACAATAATCACATTTAAACACCCCTTTCTAAAAAGGACAACTTTTTAATTCCTTTAAAATTTATTTATGAAATAAATCACAGAACCTTAACAATTGAATTTATTTTATTTTTAATCAAACCAACTTTAACTTATGTGCTTATAATGTAATGTTAT
Organism: Zizania palustris; assembly: GCA_019279435.1. Classification (NCBI taxonomy): domain Eukaryota; kingdom Viridiplantae; phylum Streptophyta; class Magnoliopsida; order Poales; family Poaceae; genus Zizania; species Zizania palustris. Next base: position 6,476,100 of record JAAALK010000283.1, on the reverse strand, counting down.
ATTGTTTGATTGAATGTTGTGTTCTTTTTATTTTACTTTACTATATCAAAAAGACTACGACGCCGTCGAGGAGCCGGAATACTTCCCGGAAGTCCCTCCCTCGCCTTTCGCTGACCAAGGCAAGTCACCAAACCAATCTTTTGAGCATATTGAACCCATGTTTGATTAAACTATCGCTAAAACTCATAGGCTATACATGCATTAGTCAAATGAAACCCTTACAATATATTTATTTAGGATCCCCCGACCTTGATGTGCAACGCAAGCCATGCTATCTCGCCTAACCTCCTTGTCACCATATGATCAATGATATTAGCTAGTGTCCAATGTATTGACACGATCGCTATAGGATAAAAATGAGTCGTAGCAAAATTGTTCTATTATATGATCCCCGTTACTTCTTATCCTTGGAAATTCTGTTGGTGATGAGTTATGGTTGTGAGTGTATGCATGGTGGGTTCCAGGTGCAAGCTAGGGCATTGGTCGGTAGCACCCGGGGCACTATAAGGACCGGTCTGAGGGATCCGTTGCAATACACTTATGTACTAACCACAAGTCTAGTGGGTAAGTCCTAACTAAGGTATGGATTGTTCCAAAACGAGACCACCATTTGGAGATGGGTCAAGTAGCACCTGCGGGTGACTTGTCCAATGTGGCGCAAAAGGGGGTGCGACGTTAGCCGGGATGCGGCCCGGCGCGCCGGCGAAACCTAGAGCGGGTGGTTATCGCTTGGAGCATTTCATGCCGAGGTTTTGGCTTGAGTTCCCGTGGTATGGGTCATCTCGTTTGGGATGAGTGCATGCCTTGTGGGTACAGTAGTACATCTCTGATCAGAGTCTTAAATCTTTTCGAAAAGCCGAGCCCACGGTCAAGGGCGGGTTGCGTGACATCCCCCAGTTAGTTTACTTTGAATATGTATGTGCATGATGGATTGACATGTAAAGACTGTTGTGCGAGGAGGTAAAACGTACTCCTCGAGTTAGTTGATGTTGTTGATGTTCATGTTTACTTTTCCGCATGATTAAAATGTGACTACACTAAATGCAATAACTGAAGCTGTACTTTTCCGCAATGTTAGCCATTACCCTTCCTTGTTTATTATCCTGCATTATTACTTGCATTTGCGGTGGCTTGTTGAGTACTTTTTGTACTCATACCCGTTGGACCCCACAGAGGATGCTTACTTTGAAGACGGTCTGGAGTAGCGACCCAGTCGAGAAGAAAGATCCTGAAGAAGATGTTCGTCATGCAAAATTTTAATTATCTTTATTACTGTTTTTACCAAAACTTTGATGTAATAAATATGGTCTGCGTACCATGAATATTGCCATATGTACGTTGTCGCATGATGAACCTCTTGTATTATTGTTTTTCTTATGAAATTCAATAATGTCTCGGTTTTGATAAATCGGGGCGCTACAAGATGGTATCAGAGCCGACTCGACTGTAGGAAGCCAAACAGACCCGCCTAGCCATTAGCCACAGGAAATTATTTCTCGAAAATCTACTTTATAAACTTTGTTCCTCTCCTCACTTTTATTCAACTTGCTGTTTTGTAGATGCCGGTATACCAAGTGCACAGCTACTGCCGCCACTACGAGGGCTTCGTCCGGGAGCTCCGTATGATGCTCACCTTCCTCGGGTTCCTCTTCGAACCCGAATTCCAAGGAGTGTACCCCGACGAGTTCGCCGGGCCTTGTGACGTCTCCCTCACCGTCCACGGCTCCGAAGAACACTTGCCTCCCTACACCACAGCAGTTGGAGGCCCGACTTTCGACGTCGCGTGCCAACGAGTCGCCCTCCATGCCCTCATGGAGCTGAGGATGATCTACGATGATCGTCTTCAGAACTCGTCCTTCCGGCTTGTGCCGAAGCGTACTCCCGGCACCCACCGTAGCATCTACCTCGGAGTTCACTCCGTGCGTGATCCGGTCATGGCCCGGCAGTCGCGTCTTCTACAGGCTATGGACGATCTCCATACCGAGGCGGTGCTCGACGCCGACGAGCACCATGAGGCGGTTGAGTTCCTTCGTGAAGAAATGAAGAACTTGATCCAACAGAACGGCGAGCTGCAGCGCAAGATCATGCAGCTGCTGAAGGATATTGCGGAGATGGTTCCTCTTCTTCCAAGGAAGAAGAAGCCCATCCGTGAGCCCCTCCCTCGCCCCAAGAGGATCCCACCACGACCCTCCCCCGCCAGACCCTCCACCAGCGCCCCTGCACCACGCCCCGGCCTCGTCTCCGACTCCATCATCGAGAATTTTCTCGAACCCACCATCCCTCTGGAGCCGCGTACTCATGGTTCCGAGAGCACGGAGACCGCCTCCGGTGGCGAGTAGGCGTTAGGAGTAGCTATTTTAATAAAAAGCATAATTTTGTATGTGGTGCTACCCATGACGAGTGTGTTGTGGGTAGAATAAGATCTTGATTGAAATGAACATTTTACCACTTGATTTATATATGCTTAAACTACTCTCGTTAATTGTGTTGTCATCTTTTTGCCTTATAACCTTATGAATTCAGAAGATGGCCGACCACCAGAACACCGGCTCCAACAACGGAGCAGGAGGAAGCCGTGATGTGCCCGAGGGTGTTGTACCCAACTGGGGTGCAACGGGCCCGCGTCAGTCTGGGTCGCCCTCCGCCAACCACCCCACCTTGGCGGAGATGATGGTGAATCAAAACCAACTGATCACCGCCCTCCTCACTCAGATGCAGAACCAACAGGCTCAGTTGGACCGTCTGCAGAACGGGGAACCAGCCCCTCGCGCACCAGCACCAGCGCCCGCCCCGCAACTCTCGGAGTTTCTGCGCGTGCGCCCGCCCATTTTCTCGAGCACCACTAACCCGATGGAGGCCGGAGATTGGCTTCGTACCATCGGAAAGAAGCTCGACCTCCTCCCCTGCACCGACCGGGAGCGAGTGGCCTTCGCCACTCACCAGCTTCAGGGTCCCGCCGCTGAATGGTGGGACAACTATCGTGAGTTCCAGCCAGAGGACCACGTGGTGACTTGGGCGGAGTTCACCATCGCCTTTCGTGCCGCCCACATCCCCGCTGGTGTCATCGCGGTGAAACAGCAGGAGTTCCGCGACCTGCATCAAGGCAATAGGACCGTCATGGAGTACCTCCATGAGTTCAATCGCCTCGCCCGCTACGCACCGGAGGAAGTGCGCACCGACGCCCTCCGCCAGGCCAAGTTCCTCTGGGGACTTAAGGATGAGCTATCCATCCAGCTCGTCGCCACCGACTACGCCGACTTCCAACGGCTGGTCAACAAAGCGCTCATCCAAGAGACTGAGCAAAATAGGTTGGACCTCAAGAAGAGGAAGATGATCGCCTTCAAGCACCAGCAGGAGAACTCTCAGAGGCCCCGCTTCGTCCCTCCGCCACCAGCGCCCGTCTACCATCGTCGGCCCGCCTACAGGCCACCTCATGCCGCCGGTGGATCCAACGCCGGGCATCCTCGCCCCGCTCCACCAGCTCCGGTCGCTCAGCCGACACCAGCCGCCAAGGCCCCGATCCTGAAGGATCACCAAGGGAGTCCACTCCCACTAGTGTCCACTTCAGTCATCTACTTCGCGTCCTTCGATACCTTTGTGGCACTATCGACCGTTGTTTGTTTTTCTCTAGTTCCAGCTCCCTTTAGCTCCACGCTTACTCTAATGCTACTTGGGGTTCTGATCCTTCAGACTTTAAGTCCCTATCTGCTTATTGTGTCTTCCTTGGTTCCTCCTTGATTGCCTGGAAGACCAAGAAGCAGACTGTTGTTTCTCGCTCTAGTGCTGAGGCTGAGCTGCGTGCTTTGGCTTGTGTGACTGTTGAGGTGACTTGGCTACGGTGGCTCATGGCTGAGTTTGGTGTTGCTCTCTCCTCCCCTACGCCTGTGCACCGTGACAGTACTAGTGCTATCAGTATTGCTCAGGACCCGGTGAAGCATGAGCTCACCAAACACATTAGGATTGATTGCTTCTATGTTAGGTCGGCTGTCCAAAACAAGATAGTTGCTCTTCAGTATGTGCCCACGGAGATTCAGCTTGCTGACTTGCTTACCAAGGCCCATACTCGAGCTCAACATTGTTTTCTTCTTTCCAAGCTCAATGTCGTTGATCCACCTTGAGCTTGAGGGAGGGTGTTAGAGATATACTGTATAGTATAGGGGTTTATTTGTAAATCTTCTCTTCTCTTGTACTATTGCCCTTTGGGCCCTTCTCTTGTATACATTGCCCTTTGGGCCCCTTGGTAATACATCTTGACTTTTCCTAACAAACGCAAACCTTCGAACTCTCCAACACATCTTCATTTGAAGATCTTTGATAAGGCTTCTTTTTCCAAGGCTAGCTTCTTCGATCCATCCCTCACAATATGTCTGATCAAGTATGAGGAATATTTTCAGCTAGCCTAATAAAACAAAGTGTCGATCTATCATTCAATTGCACAGAGATATTAGGAACACATCTGTCTAGAAATTGCTGCAACAATTAAACAACTGGTTACCTGGATCAAGAAGACAACAAACACAGAGAAGCCAGGAGTAAAATGAACAACACGGTATTTCAAATCAGAAGAGCTGGGAGAGATAAGAAATAAAGAAAAGAAGGCAAGGCATCCATCGCTCGGTTAATCAGTAGGCAGGTGGTGGGTGGACACAGACACCGTGGCAGCCCACCACATGTGTGCGCCGGCGTCGCCACTACCACGGCGATGGGGGAGGGAGCAACACACCGAAACTACTCGGCAGTCGGCAGCACAGTAGCCCACGCAGATCGCTGCCTCGCCTCAGCTCGCTGCATAGTGAAAAAGGTGGAAACTGAAGTAAGAGTGATGACTGAAGCATATGTTATGAGATTGAAAGTAGGGCAACAAAAACCACATATTATTGTGGTATTTTACTTTTTTATCTGTCCATTTATGTGCCTTTAGTCGCACGAATTATCTATAGATGTATTTATATATGGAAGCAGAACTTTTAAATAAACAATATGCATATATTCTGTGAACGAATAGGATGCATATTCATATGCTTTAATGGCTGCAATTTCTGATACAGTCATACAAATCTGAAAATGTTGCATGAAACTATGAAAGAATGTGTAATATCAATTAACAAATTTGAAATGTTACTGTACCTGATACATTCGCCAGCCATCAGATAGCAAATTTTTCTTGTGTTCTGTAAGGACAATACAAAGCAAAGTTAGACAAAATACGATTATTGCTTTCCAAAGTAAAAATGTTAATTTTTAAGTGATTGTAATGGGGTTAAAGTTATGTAATAATGTTAATCACCACATAAGAATAGTTGCTTTGGGGTACAATATTCGTTTTGTTTGGGAGAGAAGAAGCATCTGCCATATTATATTAAAATAGCATCATTATGTATAAAGAAAATACTTAGAATTTACCATAATCAATAACATTAATCTCTCTAAGAACAGCATCTTGCGACATCAATGGCTTAACAAAAAACTGCGCAAATCTAAGGAACAGAAAGCAGCAAACTATTATTATCTGATAATAAACATGCAAAATTTCATATATTCAACAAATGCACATTAAATGAACAAAAAAGTACTACCCAAAAACCTTACCTATCTAATGCTTCTCCGAAATTGGCCACATTGACATCAAAACAGAAATCCATATAACTTAAGACTGGAGTTGGGAGATTTTACAGGCATATTGATGCCAGGCCAACTGCCTATGCCACTATGCATCTGTTCCTCTACTGTAGTTTTCCCCCATAGCCCTGGTGCTGTATCAGCCGCTCCATCAAGTAGTGCGTGATTTGATAAACAAATATAGTTTCAGTTGGTTCTAGCACAAAAATTAGCGACTGCGATAGAATAAGGGTTAAGAATAGAGTGTCCTGTGTGTATACCAAATGTGTGCAGATAGAAGCAGCATGAAGCATGGTAGATCTTCTCAGCTGAGAGACATCACATGTAGCTTGTAGTTTGGAGTCCAGTCTGGATAGATCCATTGAAACTTCACTGCATCTCTGCTCTAACAAGGCCAGGGTGGCTGGAGCTGCTTCTTTGTATCTCTTCTGAAGTTCAGATTCCAAGTATTTTCTGAGACAGCTAAATCCAATGTATGGTCCATATTTCTCTTCATTGAAGCCACCCTTAACACTATCTCGCAAGTGACACAGCACATCGATATCAAGCTGGCAAATTTGCCTCCGAAAATCCTCATTTGAAATCATCCCGCAATCCTTTGGAAGAGCCACAAAGCACGAGTGGATGTTATCCCCAAGGTAGCCACTCGCGCTCAAGTAGCTATCGACTTCCCAATGCTCTGTAAATTCCTTCAAATGATCAAGACCACAGACAAGTTTATCATACACAGCATCGATGCAAATCATAGTTCACACTTCACAGCCAAGACATCATTTGACCTTATGTACAAGTTGTTGATTGCGCTACATGCATACCTTGAGGCGGTTATCAAACTTGGAGATGACGATCATTGTGTGCCTGAAAGTGGGATCTATCTCTCTAATGACGTCCAACCAGAGTGACGAGCACCACTCAACGCTGCTTCGCTGGAGGAAGAGAAGGAGGCGGTGAGACGGGCTTGCCAGTGACTTCACCATCGAAAGGATCTCTTCTGGGGTGCTCTCTGGCTCACCTTTCTTAGCCTATAGAAAACACACAATTCTATCAATTAGCTAAGTAACAACCACTCTAAGAACTTAACTGTCAGACCAATCAATATTCTTCATTGAGGTATCAGAAGCCACAGTTTAACAAGCAATCTTCCTCACTGAGGTATGAGAAATCCCCGCAATTTAACCATCAATCATTTTCACCAAGGTATGAGAAAGTGCAATTTCACATATTACCTACCTTAAGCACGAAGCCTGGAGTGTCAATGATGGTGAGGTTGGGGTAGTGGGCATACTCCACCCTCATGACGATGGCCTTGGAAAAGACGGCGGCATGGATCTTCCAGAGGTGCCTCTCGGTCCGCTGTTTGATTAGGTCGGCAATCGTCGTGGCCAGAACATGGGGCTCCCGTCCTCCTCCTAAAATCCGCCACACAAGTAAGGCTGATGAGACGTTCGCTCGACTAAACTTGATCTGAGAGAGCGGTGAAACACGAACCTAGGAGCGGCACCGGGGATCGAGGGCGGTGGGGTCGTGGACCATCTGGAGGACGAGGGGGCGGCGTTTCCCCATCTCTACCTCGCGGATGTTGAAGCGGAAGCGTTGGTCGCCATGGAGAGAGAGGAAGGAGTGGAAGCATGCACGGGAGGTGAGGTTGAGCGACCTTAATAGTTGATGCCAGCCGGAGATAGCGTGGCGGTGGACGACGACGGTATCACGGCGAGCACGTCGGCGAGCGCCGCCCACCAACGCCACCACCGCATCCACGTTCGTCGTCCCCATCGCCCGTTGCCATACAGACGGATGAGGACCTAGCGAGCGGAATAAGCTGACAGAGGCACGGAGCGAGACAACCATCCGACTGCTGGCGACCCATGCTGGTGAGCACCGGAGGTGAGGGCAGTGTGGGCGGCTAAGGTTAGGCAGGGGACGAGAATACTGAATGGGGAACGGGGCACATGGGGGCTGGGATCCCCACAGTTTAGGACATTTTGCAAAAAACACCTTGAGTTTTTCATTTTCAGAGCGCAGTCCGATTTTCCGAATTTTCTCTGCTCCGCTTACAAAATCTCAGGAAACAGGGGCTCATACGGAAAAAACGCAACTCAGCGGAGAATGGGAGTTGGGCCTTCGTGCAAATAGTGACAACCAGAGGGCTATTTAGGAAAAAAGGCAGACCCGCCGCGGGCGACGTGGCGGCTCGTGAGACAGCCACGCCAGCAAAAATGCTGGAGGCAAACCAGATTACTGAATAGTGCAAGGACTTTTTCGCAAAGTGATGACGTGGATTTCTGCCGTGCGAGCAAATTCGAGCTACTTTTAATATATCTAATTCCCCTTCTCCCTGTAGTCGCCGCTATCGTGATTTTTTTAGCCGCCGGCTGGTTTTGGTTCAATGCGCCGCCAGCTGCGAAGGTTCTGTGTTCAATCGGCACCTTGATTATTTTCTCCTGCGCAAAGTGATTTGGTTACATACATGGTTTATTGCTCCTGATTTTTCTTGCATTGGGAGTTGTGCTAGTGATTTCAATCAATTTTTTATGGTTTTATTATGGCTATTACATGCATGGTTTATTGCTGCTGATTATTTCAATTTTCAATTGCTCTTCGTTCTCTAGCTGTCTAGCAGAAAGCTGTGTTGGAGTTTCCGCCGGTATGCATGCATTTTATCCCTAGCAACATCGATTATCATCACTGCCGAATGCTGCTTTTGAGGCGCCTTTTTTTTCTGCAGCCTTCGCCGGCCTATGGTCGAGTACCACACGCTGATTTTTCTGTTTTCTTTTCTCCTATTTTTGCTGCCTGCTGCTACGCTTCATTTTTTTTCTCGCCCGGTTTTCATCGCTCATCATGTACATGCACATCAGGATTTCCGGCGAGTGCATGCACAATACTTCTCGATTTTCGCCGGGGAGTTGTCACCGTCGCACAGTGCGTTCGTATAGTGCATTTTTATGATGCCCACCGCCTGCAGACAAGCAGCAATCTCGCACTGAGGAATGCGCCCGACCGAGGGGCTATGCACTCTATGGTTTTCTCCTTAATCGAGGCTATGATCTGTACGCCTATCTCCTGCTGCATACTGCTTGCTGCGGAGTGTTAATCTCTGTTTGTTTTGTCTAGTTTGAGGAAACTTCAGTCGGCGCATGCGATTTTTTTAACTAGTTCTTGCGATTTTCTTCAGCCACTACAACAAACAGGCTACCACACAAGTCTCCTGCAATTGCTTTGGTTTGCGTGCATGTGTTTAGATTTTCACCATAGTATTCACTGATTTTTCTTGGGAGATCTGTACCGTTCGTTATCAATCATCTACTTCTGAGTTCTGTGTTAGTATCTAAGTTTGTTGGAGGCTAGATTATTTTTAGTGTTTGTTATCTCTCGATCTGTTGCTTCACATTATATCTGACAGGAGAGTGATATCACTGTTGTTATCAGTGATTTGCAAATCGGCTTTCTTCTGATATTTGTTTTAGAGGTGTGTTGGGTGTTTAAAAAAGGCCATCAATTTGAAATAATTTGTTGAGGTACCTATTCACCCTCCTCTAGTCGCCCGTTCCAGTCCTACACCCTTGCTTTTTCAGACTAGGATGTCACAGACCCCGTCCCAAGGAAGAGGAAGGCGAACAAGGGGCCGGTAGGGGCCCCGAAGCCCCCTTCAAAGAAAACGGCTCGCAAGCTAAAGAGCCTCATCCGCCTGAGGTCCCCTTCGCCCCCTAGCTTCGGATCCGATCCTCGCACCAGTTGCAGTGGAACAAACAACCGAAGAAGATCGGGCGGCACAGCCGAAGGCCTCAATGCCAACGACTGCCGAAGAGGTCTGAGTGGTGGGGCTGGAGGCCTCTATGCCGGCAACGGCCGAAGTGGTTGTGGCCGAGGAGGTGGCTGCTCCACCACTTGGGTCTCCGGGGGACTCCGGTGCAGAGTTCCTCCAGATGTTTGAATATACGAGCAGCCCGGTGCAGTCCCCGACTAGTACCGGAATCGGTATGTTCTCCCTTCGGTCGTATCTTGAGTCTATTACTTAGTACCTAAATTAGTTTTTTTAGTATCTTATACATACCTTAATTTGTTTCAGGTACCTTGGCGGAGGGTCCCTTGGGGATCCTTTCGCTCGTTGCGGAGAGGGCCGAACCGAAGGGAAAGGCCCCCATTGAGGTGGTGAACCTATCTGGATCAAACGATGGGGCCCGCTCGGTGGGGGCTTCAGAGGGGGCTTCCCACCGCTCGACGCTCTTTCCTTCCGAAGATGCTCGGAAGGTGATGGATAAGCTCCCTCTCCTGGCTCCTTTTTTTGCTCCGAGGCCAAGCCTTCGCGAGTTGGTGGAGCCATTGACTCAGGTTTGCCGAGTCGTGGGCGACACCGACTTGGTCGCCGAAGTGAGCCACTTGGAGGGGGTAGATCTAGGCATCGCCCTTGAGTGGGCCGCATACCAGGTACAATGGCCTTCATATTCTTTCACAATATTTATTCATAGGGTTGTTCTTGTACTTACCTCCCTTGTTTGTCTATAGTTCATTGTATTAGCTCGGTCGGCTACAACTTCTTATGACAATGAGTGTGACCATCTTAAGGACAAAGCCGCAAACCTTCGGTACCTTCTCGCCGATTCGCAGGAGAAGGCTTCAAACTTGGAGGATGCACTCCAACAGGAACAGGGGAGGTGGGCAGCCTTCGAGGTCGAGGCCAAAAACGTTCAGACCAAGTGGGGTGCTCTAGTGGCCGAAGTGCAGAAGCTGCAGGCTCAGAAAGCCATCCTTGAAAAGAGGACTTCTAAGCTCACATATTCAAACTCTAAGCTGAAGTCGTCGGTGGAGTCCTTGCTTGCCGAACGGTCGAAGTGCGATGGGTGGTGGTCGAAACCATGGACATCCTTCGAGACGTCTTGGAGCACATCGGCACGTCCTACCCTTTGTCTTCTACCGTTGCGAATGAGCTCCTGGCCCGTCGACTGAAGCTCGTCCAAGTAGTGGCGAAGATGATGGGGACCACCACCACCAGATACAGAGAGATCTCTGGGAGGGTGGCCGCCCTTGGCGTACTCCACCACCTCAAAGACGCTGGAAGCGCAATCTTGCTAGTGACGAAGGTTGCACCATTTACCTTCGAAGGCGGGCGCCTTATGACTCCGTCGTCTGGTGCTATTGCTGCTTAGAAAATTTTCCAGACGCCTTGGAAGGCCGAGGGCCAAGAGGAGATGAAGGCCTAGAGCAATGAGGCCCACCGCTAGAAGTAGGCACAGACGCAACCCCCTCTGACGCCCTCTTTGAACCCTCCTCCGGCGTGAAGGATATGTCCAAGAAAATTCCATGTATCGAAAGTTCCGATAGGTAGTATCAAAAGTTCTGATTATTTTCTGGTCTCGAGTCAAAGAGCAAAAGTTGCTCCGGAAATTCTGATTTGGTATCGGAAGTTTCGATCAGCCGGAAGTTCCAATTTAGAATTGGGGAATATTGTATTGATCGAAAGTTCCGATATGTGTATCAGAAGTTCCGAGGTGGGCGAAAACAGATTGGATCTGTTGCGTGTCGTACTGAATCGAGATACCTAAACACCTTGTCGGAAGTTCCGATCCAGGATCGAAAGTTCCGACGTGGGCAAACAGATTGGATCTGTTACGAACACGAATTGGTTGTAACCAATTTGTGGGTTTTGAGATGTGGACGACTAGGGGCTCTTAGCCCTATATAAATAGAGGAGGAGGAGGTCTTGGGACAAGCAATAAGCATAGATTAGAACTAGCCACCATAGACTCCTCTCCTCCCTTTCTTGATCTCAATTATTGAGGTCGAGGATTTCCCGTTTCTCACGTGCGGTGCTAGCATGCTGCCGTGGGAGGTACTCCATCCCTATACAGCTCCAATAGCGACGCTCGTGGACTTCTTCACGTGAACAACTACATCGTCTTCACCGATAGAATTGGTGAGGATCGGCAAGGACGAAGCGAGGATAGGCTTGACGCGCTACTCCAACAACTTCTTCCGCTGCACCTAACGCGACTCGTGCTAGAAGGTAACGATCTATGATCTCGCACGCGCATGGGTCTTGGGCTTAGGGCAGAAATTTTGAATTTGTCGGCTACGTGCATAGTATTCGATCTGGATCCCTCATGTATGGAGATACCTGGTGAAAAAACATATTAGATCTATTTATGTCCATGGTAGATTAGAAGTTCAGTTATTGATCGAATGTTCCGATGGCAGATCGGAAGTTCTGATAGTGATCGAATGTTCCGATATCGAATAATGATTCGATATAGAGAGAAATTGGTGCTATCCGATATTCCGATATTGATCGGAAGTTCTAACGAATCGGAAGTTCCGAGCCACCCGAATTTGAAATTCCGGGCCTGTTGAGACAGGTTTTTTTAGATCAAGAATCTAGTCACTTGTAGATTGCTCGCCTAACTTTGTTTTGCAGAGAATGATGTGACTGGCATGGCCTTGGATAAATGTGATGTATGAGATGCATGTAATGAATTTAATTAAATATGTCCTACGTGTCATGGTTATTTACAACCCAAGGCTAATGTAAAATTCATTACGACTTGCATGTCGTTTCCGCGGTGCTTTGGCCCATGTAATTAGTATAGGCTATGCGAGATAGACTAGTACTCTTCATGGAGGCCGGGAGCACGCACTCAATGACGAGAGCCATGGGGATGGAGATCGCCATGTGAAGAGGGCCATGCTATGTTACAGTTAATATGATTGCTTATGATGCTTTCTTATGTTCCTGTTATACTATTCTTGCATGTTTCGTGTGCGTTAGGGACATTACCGTGTTAGAATAGTTTTCCCTCAAAAAATTAAGTATTGATGCTCTTCCCAATAGCTGCACCCACCAAGATTCTTGCTCATCGTTAGTGGGTCTGCCAAAGCAGGGTGCTATCTTTTATCTTGACCAGTTGGGGCAAAAGTCGTACTTCTGCACGCATAGTATTGGTTTGCTTAACGAGGCTATCAAAACGGTTTTGGGTCTTGGAGCATAGAGTTGGCGTAGAGCATAGGATGCTTATCCAACGATAAAAGTCACATACGATGTGATTAGCAAAGTGTTGCTTACCTATGTCACCTAGCTTCTAGCAGTGATGCCAAAGCTCACTAGAAGTTATAATGAATATGGATCTTGCGTCACTATTAGTCATTAGAGGGAAAGTGTATGGTTTTAAAATAGTGGAACTTTTTTTATTAGATAGAAGATAAACATTGTATAGTGCTGAACCTTGCATTTAATATTTTGTAGATCATGGCACCTATTACTTCTTCTGTTAAGGGCACTCTAGTTTTTAATCTGTGATCTATACTTGAACGTGAGAAATTATCTGGAACAAACTTTATGGATTGGTATCGAAATTTGTGAATCATTCTTAAACAAGAGAAAAAGGATTATGTTCTAGAGGAACCTTACCCCGATGAACTAGGAGAGGATGCTTTCGTAGCAGACAAGCGTGCTAGTGATTTCGTGGATGCCAGTTGTTTGATGATTGCCTGCATGTGCTCTGAGTTTTAGAAACAATATGAGGAACGTGGTGCTTACGATATGATCGTAGGTATTAAGGGCATGTTTCAGAACCAGGCAAGGACATAGAGATACAATGTGTCTAAGTCCTTGTTAGGGAGTAGGCTGTCTGAAGAAAGCCCAATGAGCCCTCATGTGATCCGGACGATTGGTTACATAGAGACTCTAAAGAGACTGGGCACTCTAAGGAGTTAGTCATGATTTGAATTCGATGCTTGATCGAGTGAAATGTCGAGCTAACCAACAAGGGTGACACGTATCTCGCCTTGAGCTTGGCTGACGACATGTGGTAAAGGGACCGGTGCTTGCGTATATCAAGGTTCAGTAAAAATTGATTTTGTACGCTCTTTGGGGTCAATATGTGTTGCTTGGTACCGCTATTGATCAGTGAGTCAGAAACGGTTTCCGGTAAACAACTGTTAGTGTATGAACCTATTGGGTCACACACTTAAGGGGATGGATTAAGAAACATGCAAATAATTAGTTCTTGTGCAAGTGTGAGATTGAAGGATATGCCCAAGAAAATTATGTGTATCAGAAGTTTCGATTGGTAGTATCAGAAGTTTCGATTATTTTCTGGTCTCAAGTCAGAGAGCAAAAGTTGCTTCGGAAGTTCTGATATGGTATCGGAAATTCCGATTTGGAATCAGGGAATATTGTACTGATTAGAAGTTCTGATATGTGTATCAGAAGTTTCGAGGTGGGCGAAAACAGATTGGATCTGTTGCGTGTCGTACTGAATCGAGATACCTAAATACCCTATCAGAAGTTCCAATCAAGTTTCGGAAGTTCTGACGTGGGCAAACAGATTGGATCTGTTATGAACACGAATTGGTTGTAACCAATTTGTGGGTTTCGAGATGTGGACGACCAGGCGCTCTCAGCCCTATATAAAGAGAGGAGGAGGTCTTGGGACAAGTAATACGCATAGATTAGACCTAGCCACCATAGACTCCTCTCCCCCTTTATTGATCTCAATTGTTGAGGCTGAGGATTTCCCTTCTCTCACGTGCGGTGCTAGCACGCTGCCGTGAGAGGTACTCCATACCTGTACGTGTGGATACCGTGGAGGCGTTGCTCCAACAACGACGCTCGTGGACTTCTTCACGTGAACAACTATGTCGTCTTCACTGATTGGATTGGCGAGGACTGACAAGGATGATCCGAGGATAGGCTTGACGCGCTACTCCGACATCTTCCGCTGCACCTAGCACGTCTCGTGCTAGAAGGTAACAATCTATGATCTCGCACGCACATGGGTCTTGGGCTTAGGGCGGAAATTTTGAATTTGCTGGCTAGCGTAGCTCCCCTATTCCCCAACACGGAGGGCCCGAAGGTGTAGTCTCCTTAGGGCCTCGAATGTAAAGTCCTTCTATAAAGCTTCTTAACTTATGAATAAAAAGGACTTCTTTTTGGGGTGTTTTGCACTTAGGACTTGGCCCGTGTCTCGTTTCCTGACATCAAAGTACTCGAAGCCACCGAAGGCCTTCTTCACCTGTGGGCGATTTTTGAAGCCTTAAAACTCGACAAACGCCCTCGTTTTTCCATTCCTCGTGATAGCTTAGGGAGAATTTTGCTTGAATGGTTAACTAAGTGCTTACTTTTGTAAAAGAGGAAGAAAAGAGAGTAGGGGTGTTGTCTTCGTTGTCGGAGTATGTAGATTGGTTTAGCGTGGACGAAGGGCTTGTTGAGGTTTTGTCTTTGCCGTCAGAGTTTGTAGATTGGTCAGACGCAGAACAAGAGCTTATCGTGATGGAGCCTAGCCACCAAGGGCTTCGTACTTGGGCGGAGCTTCAAGAGGAGCGGAGGTCCTAGAGGGCTTTGAAGAAGGGGAAACGATCCAACAAGACTAAGGCTAAGAAGAAGGCTTCCGCTGCCTCAAGGGCTCTGGGCCCAAGAAGGGGTTTTCGGTTCCTTCTTGGGCTGGATACTAATTTTTCGTAGTGTGTAGACATGCATGCTGTTGTATCTGTACTTATAAACATTCAACTTTTCAAAGTAATAAAACTTACAAGATGTATTTCAATCGTGTTATTACCCTTCACCCCTCTTTGCGGGGGTGGGTATCTTATTCTTAATAAGTTCTAGTCGCGCGTAATGCTTAGTACGTTTCGAAGTATGTTTCATAAGTTGCGTAGTGCTAGGCCATGCTTGTTCTCCTTTTTTAGTGGTCACTTTGGACTCTTTTTCGGATGCTTTGGGCCGGTGGCCCGGAATCCTTTAGTTGTTCTCTTCATGGTCGCTTTGGACTCTTTTTAGGATGTTTCGGGCTGGTGGCCCGGAATCCCTTCGTGGTTGCTTTGGACTTTTTTAGGACACTTCAGGCCGATGGCCCAAAATCCCTTCATGGTCGCTTTGGACTCTTTCAGGTTGCTTCAGACCGGTGGCCAGGAATCCCTTCATGGTCGCTTTGGACTCTTTTAGGACGCTTCGAGCCGGTGGCCCGGAATCCTTTCATGGTCACTTTGGAATCTTTTAGGACGCTTCGGGCCGGTGGCCCAAAATCTTTTCGTGTGGACTATTAGGGTAGAGACCCCGAACAACGGGAGTTTGTGTGGAGTCTCGCTTACTACACACGTTTAGTTTTTAGTTTAACAATTTTATTCGCTCCGGGCTGATGGCTCCGAGCATCAATGTTGTTTTATCGAAACGATGTCGTGCCTCACAAAAACACTACTCATACCACAGTGCGTCCACCACATTAAGGGTTTGTTTCGGGGCGTGCATGGTTTGAATCGGAGCTTTTGTTCGAAGCACAGAGCGCTAGTTTTGCTTACAAAGCTTCTACGCGAAGTAGCACTTGAGGTGCTCTGCATGTCGTTCGTGCTTCAACTCTTCCCCTTCTAAGTTAGCTAGCTTGAATGATCTCGGTCGGCCGGACCGAAGGATAATATAGGGGCCTTCCCACTTGTTGCCTAGCTTTCCCGGGGTAACTACGTTCTGGAGAACGAGGTGCCCCTGCCTTAGTTCTTTTAGCTTCACCTTGGGGTTGTACCAAGCCTTTGTTTGATCCTAATACTTCGTCAGGTTGGCCAAGGCACAGAGCCGTGTTTCTTCAGATAAATCCAGTGAAGCACACCTTTCATCTTTGTCTTCGGGCTCCATTGCTCGCAAGGAGCCTCCTTTTAATTTCGTAGGCTTCATGGCCTCGTCCCCAAACAACAGTCTGAACAGGGTGAACCCTATCGACTAGGCCTGAGTGGTTCAGACGGACCACAATTTTTTTGGCAACTCTTCGGTCCAGAGCCCCTTGGTGAGGCCTACAATGCGGCGATTGAGACTGGGCAAGATGTTCCCATTGGCCCTTTTGACGACTCCGTTGGCCTGATAGCTATGAAACATAGTTAAATACCTAGGCCTTCGCAAAATTCTCTGAAGGGTTCTGCATCGAACTACGTGTCATTGTCGATTGTTAGTTGTCGCGTACTCTGAATCTGCAAATGATATTTTGCCAGAAAAATTTCTGGACATTCTTCGAGGTGATGGCTGTTAGGGGCTCGACTTCGACCCACTTCAAGAAATATTCAATTGCCACCACCGCAAACTTTAGGCTCCCTTTTGCCTTCGGGAAAGGTTCGTTTAAATCCATGCCCCACCTGGCCATGGGCCATATCGGGGCTATAACTTGTAGAGGAACCGGCACCCGATGGCTTCACCTTCCCATCCATTGGCACCCTTGGCAAGTGTGCACCAAAGCTTCAGCATCAGCCATTATCGATGTCTAGTAGATTCCTTGGCGAAGCATCTTCTTGGCCATGGATCGGGGTGCTATGTGACTGCCACACATGCTTAAGTGAATATCTCAGAGTACGTACTGGCCTTCGTGCTGAGTGATGCATCAGAGTAGTGGTGATCATACTCCAGACTTGTATAGCACGACGTTGATGATGTGATAATGCCGGACCCTGCACTGCAGTCTTGAGAGCTTGGCTTAGTCTTGTAGCATACTCATGGTTGGGCTCCGCCAATCATTGTTAGGTATGTAAAGTACTTCAGCAAGGACCAGTGGTGGCACCGAAGGGGTGGAAAACTATTCTAAGAAAGCCCCTGGTGAAATATCTTGGCCTTCGGCTACTGCCTTGGCGATGACGTTTGCTTGCTGGTTGTCCGCTCTTGGGATGCTTTGGACAAAAATCCCTTTAAATGCAACTTTGGTCTTGCGGATCTCGACCAGGTATGCGGCGAGGTCTGGGTGTCGAGCTTGAAAGCTCATGTCCACGTGCCCTACGACAACCTGGGAGTCTGTTTTTACAACCACCCGAGCAACACCAAGTGTGCGTGCTTTTCGTAGACCCACCAAGACCCCCTCGTACTCTGCTACGTTATTATTGGCTTTAAAGTTGATCCTTATAGATTACAACACCTTTTGGCCCGAAGGCGAGATTATTACTGCTCCGTCGCCCACTCTAGACGCCTGATACGCGCAGTCAGAGTGGATGGTCCATATTCCTTCGCTTGGCCCCTTCGGAGCCCATATGGCTGGTGGAGTCTACTCCACCATGAAGTCAACAATCACCGGTGATTTTATTGCTGTTCACACGGTGAACATTATACCGAAGGGGGCGAGCTCAATGGCCCATTTTCCTATTCTTCCGGTGGAGTCCTTGCTTCTAAGCATGTCTCCGAGGGGGTAGGACATTGGGACAGTTACATTGTGAGCTAGGAAATAATACCACAACTTCCTCGAAGCCATCACGAGGGCATACACAATTTTTTCGAGTTCTGAATACCTCGTCTTTGTTCCCAACAGTGCTTCAGATACGAAGTTTAACAGGCTTTGAATCGGCTTCCCTTCGAGCTCCACCACCCGAACGAGCACGACGCTCACAGCGAAGCCATTTCCCTCAATGTACAGCAATAGAGTCTCATCAGCGAGGGGAGTTGTGAGTGTTGACAAATTGACGAGGTAGTCTTTGATATCTTTGAAGCTCTTTTGGCATTATGGGGTCCAGGCAAAGTCTTCCGATCTTTTTAATGCTTTGAAAATAGGGAGGCTTCATTCTGCTGATCTGGCGAAGAATCAGCTTAAGGCGGCGAGGCGACCTGTTAGCTTCTAGACCTGCTTTAGATTCTCCGGCGGAGCCATTTTTTGCAACGCACTAATTTGCATGGGGATAGCTTCGATGCCTCGACTCAAAACTAAGTACCCTTACCACTTTCCTGCCTATGCTCCAAAAACACATTTTTTGGGATTAAGGCGGATTCCGCACGCTCGAAGACTCACAAAGGTCTCTGCTATGTCCAAGCTATGGTGGTGCTTTTTTGCACTCTTTATTAAAATGTCGTCCATATAGGTTTCGACATTCTTGCCCATTTGAGGGTCTAGAGCTCTAGCAATTAACCTAGAGAACGTTGCCCCGATATTTCTTAAGCCAAAATGAATTCTTACATAGCAAAAGACTCCAGAGGGAGTGACAAAGCTAGTTTTCGCTTCGTCTTCGCGCTTCAACCATATTCGAGGAAGCTTAAAAGCTCATAGCCGGCCATTGAGTCGACCAATTGATCAATACGAGGCATGAGGTAGGGGTCATAGGGGCATGCTTTATTTAATGAAGTGAAGTAAATACACATGTGCCACTTACTAGAGTTCTTTTTGACGAAGATAAGGTTTGATAACCACTCCGTATGGCCTATTTCTCTAATGACTCCCGCCCGAAGCAACTTCCCCACCTACGTCTTGGTGAGGTTAGCCCTTTTGGTGGACAACTTCGTAGCCCCTGGCACACGACTCTAGCCTTCGGGTTCATGAGCAGGGAGTGCTCGATGATGCTTCGGTCCACCCCTGGGATGTCTTTGTCTGACCAGGAAAAGACATGCAGATTGTCCTGGACCACTTCCTCCAACGAAGCCATGACTTCAGGAGCCAACCCCTTGCCGAATTAGACAGGGTACTCCTTGTTCCCTTTGGTGATGATCTTCGTGGTGATTCCTCCTTCGGGGTGAGGCTTGAGGGCTAGTCCCCTTACGGAGTCCGGGGCCGATTACACACCCTCTGGGTGCTCTTGCACGTTGTTGACTTGTCGGGCCTCGAATGGGGCGGTGTGGCCATAATACACCCTTCGTGTAGTGTCTTGATCGCCGAGGATGGTGAGTACCCCTCCTTGAGTGGGCATTTTTAAGCACAGATAGTTATGGTGTGCTATGGCCCCAAATTGGTTCAACATTCCTCTCCCAAAGACGACGTTGTAGGCGTACAGGGCATCGATGACATCAAAGACAAACTCTTTAGATCTTGCCAGGTGTCCCTCTCTGAAGGTGACCTTGAGGCCTACTTGGCCAAGTGCGTTGAGGGGGACCGACAAAGCCTTATAGTGGGTGAGCCACCGAGAGTAGGTGTTTCCATGATATGTAGAGCTGGTCGAAGGTCTAGACGAAGATAATGTCGGAGGAGCTTCCTCCGTTGACCAGCACCCGACAGACTTCAATGCCGATGATGTGAAGGATATGGGGGAACTTGATGCCTATCGCGTTGTCTGACATGAAGGATATGGGCATATGTAACCACTTGGGCATAGCCGCCGCGGATGCCGATGTCCCAATTTGCCCTACTTCACGGACACGCTCCCTTCGCTGCCGCTTTGACATGCTTCCCATGGCACCACCTTCGATGATGGGCAACACGATGCGCTTCTGGCGGTCCTAGGTGTCTTCAGCTTTTGGGGGTGGCAGCACGTTCGGCACTGGAGGGTGCCTAGGAGCTTCATGGCCTTCAATCCGCCCGACAATTTGTACTGGTTCGGGGGGATGGCTGGAGCTGCCCGATTGGTGGTGCCTCGGCCGGTGCTCCGCTCAAGGTTTTCACTCTGCAGAGCCAAGATGGATTTACATGAATCAGTGTTGTGGCTCTAATTCTCTTCGTGGACATTGCAAAAAAAGTTTGGCTTGGACAGGAGGTCCTTACTGTAGGCCTCGAGCCGTCAGACCGGCCTCTGCCCTGATTTTGCTAGTACTTCTACTGCTGCTTCGGGGCGAGGGAGGCAATATTAAGCACCTTTGACCGATAGTGCTTTTGCCCCCTCTAGGAGTCGTGTGGTCGATGCTCCGATGGTGTGGCTCTCGGAGGGCTTGGGGCCTTGTTTCAAAGATTTTTACCTTCGGGGAAAGGGTTGGAGGCATCGCGGCATTCCTCCGGAGTTGTCCTTCCTCTCAACGGGTGTAGTCCTCAAAGTACGTCATCAACTAGGCCACTGATGAATTGGCCTTCCGGTGGAGTTTGTTGAGAAGGCCTAGGTTGGTGACGCCTTCTCGCGCGCGGCATCGACGACAGAAGAAGTGGTCAACCCCTTTATCTAGGACTTCGTGTGGGCGAAGCACTAGGAGTATTGGCGCAACGTCTCCCCGGGCTATTGCTTTATTTGAAAGAGGCTCCCCATGGATATTGGGGCCATGAAGGTCCCTTGGAAGTTATTTATAAACTTCTTCAATTTCTCCCACGACTTCAATGATCCTAGCTTCAAGGAGCAAAACCATCGAAGGGCTATCCCTTTGAGCGTGAGGGGGAAACACCTGACCATCGTGTTGCGGACCCCTCCGTTGGCTACTATCGCTAAGGCGTATGTACAAGAGAACTCTCCAGGATCCATATCTTCGGAGTACTTGGGGAGCTTGGTCGCTTGGAACCTATGGTCAAAATGCACCCTCTGTAGGTCAGGGTGTAGCGGAGAATCTTCATCGAAGGAAGCATTCTGGCCACCCCTTCGGGCCTCCTAGTCTTTGAGGTCGCTTAATGCGACAACTTTGTGGAGCGCAGATGGCCTGCTAGGCTCATCCTAGGCGTGGGGATGATCTGCGGCAACTTGCTGCCACCTCTGCAGCTCCGCCTTGAGCTGAGCCATCTCAACGGCCATGGCATCGTGCGGGCTCCTGCTTCCTCCGGAATAAGTTTTAGGGTCTTGTCATTGAACGAAGTCAGTCCGGAGCATTGCCGAAGCTAGGAGAGGGCCTTTGAGCAGGCGAGGTCCGATAGCCCCTTACAGCGCCAAGGCCCGATGGCCTACTGACGGGTCGGTGGACCCCGAGGTGTCATCGGATTCGAGCATAGTGTTGGGACTGCGAAGGTGGTGGCTTCGGCTGGAGCCACGGGGTCTGACTATGGGAGGACTACGAAGGGCTCTGTAGCCCTTGCGGTTGTGTCTAGGGGTTCCTGCTGGGACGTCCGGGCAGACCTCCGGGTAGGAACAATGCTCTTGCTCCTCTTAGGAGGCATGGCTTCAAAAGGTAGGATGGTAGAAACGTTAGTTTTTGTACTAAAATTCTCACGGACGGTGCCAACTGTTGGCATAAAAGATTACGCTAACAGGTTTGAATAGCCTCGAAGTGCTAACTAAGAAGAAAGATTGACTGTGGGCTGAATCAGGCCTCCGAATAAGATAATAGCCTTAGATCAGTTCAAAGTATTTCTTATCATGTGAATTGATGTCCTTATTACAATAGAAGGGAGGAGTATTTATAGGTAGAGATCTAATAGGTAAATACTACTCTATCCTGTAGTTACAACCGTCATAGTGGACTCTATTCATAAGGCCCCGTAGGGGTAAAATGATAAGTGCACGTGTGAACACTCAGATAAAGCACACGTCTTATCCCGTTTTGTGGCGCCCCTTTGGAGTTGGGGCCTCCGGGAGGCAGTGAGGTGGCGGGGTCACCGGAATGACTGAAGGCTCATGGTTCCTTCTCGTGCGCCATTTTCGGGGCCTGTACTAGGGCTTCGGGCTTCCTCCCTCGGAGTACTATAGTGGTGACAGAAGGCTTCGCACCTTGTATGCTCCGAAACTGTCCTTTGGAGTGGTCCTCATTTCTCCCCAACAACTAGTAATGTGCTTGTGCTAATGTTATGTTAAAAAATGTGGTCATTCATCAAAACAGAAATCGCCAACAGAACTGAGGAAAAGGGATAGTGACAAAGAAAAATCAGAGAACAACTTACTGAAATTCTTATTTTATGATATGACGGACACAAAAGATTGCAAGGAAATTCAACATGTAGTTACCATTGATTATCAAGCTGCCGAGTACCAATTAAACAAAACTGCCTATTGGGTTATCATATTTTTTGTAATTTGGGGGTGGCAAAAGAGAGAATGACACATTATAAAGTGGCAAAAAATATTTTTTCTCTATGTAAAATAGGGCCATTGCTTGATTTTTACACTCAACAAAATTAAAGTTGAAGATAAATTCATTTGAGTCATTCACCATGAATTTACACATGTCCATATATAATATAGAATTATAGAGTATTAGAAGAATCACAGCTAGAAAAATAGATCAACTGACCTGAACTGCAAGCAACCCTAAGAAACCATGGCTTATCGAAAAGATGGGCCAGTATGATGTTTCTGATCATTCTGCACATGCAAGAACATTAGAGAAGTTAACAACTCCAAACAAAAAGGAAATATTCCTATGTCATAACAAATCAGCAAATCATCATTATTGTGTAGAGTTGATAGAGCACATAATTCATCCCTCTAGATTACTCATTGGGTGATAACCAATGCTTCTCAATGATGTATTTCTGTATGGCATTCTTCACTCGATCACTGAAGTAATTAGCCATCACCACCACCATATCAAGGGCCTTATAATTCCCAGAAAACATATACCGATCAAGAAGACCTTCCATAATCTGCAAATACAAGAATTACATTCATGCAACAAACCAATGATTCACTATAGTGATCAAGCAGTAGTAGGCACTGAAATAACCCCATACACCTTGTGAATTGTATAGTAGGGTGTCCGAACAACCTTGATGGACTCAACCCAATCGAAGAACTCTGAAGGGAAGGCTGGTAGGTACCCCGTTCCCATCTTCTTCTGGCAATCATAGAGTGCACCAACGGCTGATGACATCTACCCATGGAGTGTATCATTGTGTGTGCTTGCCCACACCATGACAGTTGCACTCAAGTAGTGACCTGCAAAGAACGGTAGCGAGAACACTGCAATTCAGTCAAACTGTATAATTGTGTCATGTAAAATGCTCCAAATTAGACCAATATGATGGTGGCGTACTAACGAATTGACCCTAGAACTCGACATTAAGATGGGCCCCTCCCACCCACCGTATGGTGTGCCAGACAATGGTAGGCCAGCCTACGTGTGGAAGCTCGAGATGAGGTGGTCGACATCTAGGAGGGGGAGGTACTCCAAGTTAGTGTTGGGGAATGGGGAAGCTACGCTAGCCGACAAATTCAATTTTTTTTTGCAAAGCTCAAGAGCCATACATGTGAGGAATCATGAATCGTTACCTACTAACGCGAGACATGCTAGGTGCAGTGGAATAAGATGTTGGGGAAGCACGTCTTCGCTTATCCTTGCCCCGCTCTGTCCGTTCCCTAGCGATCCAATCGACGAAGACGACGGTGTTCACTTCACTATTGGAGCAGTGTCTCCGCAGTGTCCACACGTATAGGGATGAGAACCGAGAGAGATCTTAATCTCAACTCTTGAGATCAAGAAAAAGAGAGAAGAGGTTCTTGGTGGCTAAGGTTTAGATCTGATCTAAACTATGAATAACTTGCTTGCCAAAACCTCCTCCTCCTCTCTTTATATAGAGGTGAGAGTCCCGGCCTCAATCCACATTGGAGCCTAACAGATCCAATCCGTTTCACCCACCTCGGATCTTCCGATTAGGACTCTCGGTCTGTAATTTCAGGAACCATTGGAACTTCTGATACCCCTATCGGAACTTCTAATCAGTGCAATTTTTCTCGATACGCATTGGAACTTCTGGTTTCAACTCTATGTCTCTAAATTAGAAATTATTGGAAGTTCCGATACCATATCGAAACTTCTGATTTGAGCTCTCTGTTTCTTAAGCAATAAATTATCGGCACTTCCGATACCATATTGGAACTTCCGATTTGAGCTCTCTGTTTCTAATTGAGAAAATAATCGAAACTTCCGATCCAACTGAAATTTTCTTGGGCACTGTTCCTTCAATCTCTCACTTGCACAAGAACAAATTCTTTGTAGTGTTTAAATCCATCCCCTTAAGTGTGTGACCCGATAGGTTCATACACTGAAGGCTATTCACCGAAAACCTTTT
Source organism: Zizania palustris (assembly GCA_019279435.1). Lineage (NCBI taxonomy): Eukaryota > Viridiplantae > Streptophyta > Magnoliopsida > Poales > Poaceae > Zizania > Zizania palustris. The sequence goes on along the minus strand of JAAALK010000283.1, from coordinate 6,451,915 downwards.
CCGACTTACTTATTAATAGCGGTACCTAGAAGCACATATTGACCCTTGAAAGCACACAAAATCAATTTAACACTAAAACTTGATATACGCATGCACCAGTCCCTTTACCACATGACATCAGTCAAGCTCAAGGTGAGATTCATGCCACCCTTGTTGAACAGCTCGACATTTCACTCGATCAAGTAATAGATTCAAATCAAAACTAACTCTTTAGTCATAGTGGCATGTCCATGCACTTTTCCAATCCGATTACCTCGAGGGGTCTAGAGACGTCTTTCCCGTGATTAGGAAGGGTAAATTCCATCTTGACCACTCACATCCCATGACATGTTTCACAACACACCTGAAAACAACCCTTATGACTACCCAGTTATGGAATAGCGTTAGGAAGCATCTAAGTGTGTAGCTATGCATTCTTGAATCAAATGATGATCTCAGGTCTAAGGACTCTACAGGTACACCATTTGAGATGACAACTGATGGCACATTACTAGCAATCCTAGCAGTATCTCAAGTGGGTCTATCCAACACCATGTCCTCCAACATGTGTCCACATCACTAATTTGACATCTCTATGTCTATGATTTATGAAACGTAATCATCAATTACTCGGATGTGGTAATTTATGTATCATCACTGCCCCATATGGTGACAATATCAGGGATCCTTTTTGAACAATATCGTTGCAAAAAAATAGTCTCACATATCAAGTCATTAACTCATTAATTAAATGTAAACGACATCCATTCAAGGAACACGACAACAATTATCCTCTTACATTATCATAGTAATGGACCCGACGGGTACGGGGGAGACCGATCTTTCGATGAGATATGGAGGATGTGGTGAATTTGGTGGAGGCCGACGTTGGCTGCCCGACTACCACAACCAAGATGGTGTGGCGCCTTGAGCGACAGGTACACCGTCTCCTGATAACTACGATTTGGGGGTGGAGATCGACGTTGTGCTACCCGACTACAACAACCACAAGGGTGCTGCGCCTTAGCGATAGTTACACCGACTCCGGTTGTTGCTGCTCTTGCCGTGCCAAGAACAGCCTTGAACCTGCAAGCAATCGAAGAACAAGCAAGAACAAGATGACAAGCAAACACTCACGGATGTGATAGAAGTTGGAGTTTTGATTCAAGTAATCGGGCGGTCTAGACGACACGCACGTTACAAGGAAGTAGCAGCAGCTAACTTACATCAAAAACAAAACCCGAGTTCTTTTGTGGCTACCACTTGCTTTTAAAGGGAAAACTAGAAACTCAGGATGGAGTCACGAGCGTTCTTCGGAAGTTTCTGGACGTTTCATCTGTCCTCTGCCATTGATTCTTGATCCGTTGGAAAGCAGACGAAGAGACCTTTCCAACAAGTATTTATTTGCATTAAACAACCTTGGGAGTTGAAAGATATGCTCCATTTAATCTTGGATTTCTGCAGTTACAAGAGTCCCTTCGGGTGCACGAATATTTATTGCATTGTTGCCTTCTCCACTCCTAGCTGGTTCAGTTCCTAAGCACTTAAGGATAATAAAGTCATCACAAGACTTTAATAGTACCCCATTGGAAAAATAATTAACTTGAACAGCTAGGAATGAGTTCACCAGATAATTAAGTTCACGTGCACGGGCGCGTGTCATTGGTCCTTGCTTAGGTGTAAGCGGTGAAGTGTTGGCTGCTGTTGTGGTTGTATCAATGGCAGCGATGTCCTCATCATCCTCCCCTTCTTGCAACAGAGTCGTCCTCGACTCGAACGTGTCCTCCTCACGCAAGTATGGTTTCAAATCTGCAATGTTAAAAGAGGGACTAACCCCGAAATCTGCAGGCAACTCAATTTTATATGCATTATCATTTATTTTTTGAAGCACTTTGAAGGGTCCAGCAGCTCGTGGTAGTAATTTAGACTTTCTTAAATCCGGAAATCTATCCTTTCTCAAATGAACCCAAACTAAATCACCAGGTTCAAAAGTAACATGCTTTCTACCCTTGCTACCGGCTTGTTGATACTTAGCATTCATGGCCTCAATGTTTGCCTTAGTTTGCTCATGCATCTTAAGAATCAGTTCAGCACGGCGAGAAGCATCAAAATTCAATTTTTCTGAAGGTGGAATGGCCATAAGATCAATGGGAGCACGAGGGACAAAACCATACACAATCTCAAAAGGGCATAATTTAGTAGTCGAATGCAGCGAACGATTGTAAGCAAATTCAATATGAGGCAAACATTCTTCCCACAATTTGATATTATGTTTCAGAACAGCCCTAAGCATGGTAGATAAACTACGGTTTACAACTTCTATTTGTCCATCAGTTTGAGGATGACAAGTAGTAGAAAAGAGTAATTTAGTTCCCAATTTAGCCCATAAGGTTTTCCAAAAATGACTAAGAAATTTGGCATCCCGATCTGACACAATAGTGTTTGGTACCCCATGCAAACGAACAACTTCACGAAAGAACAAATCAGCAATATGGGTAGCATCATCAGTTTTGTGACATGGTATGAAGTGTGCCATTTTAGAAAACATATCCACAACAACAAAAATACTATCCCTCCCCTTCTTTGTTCTAGGCAGTCCTAAAACAAAGTCCATAGAAATATCCTCCTATGGAGTACTAGGAACAGGGAGAGGCATGTACAAACCATGTGGATTAAGACGGGACTTAGCTTTTTGACAGGTGGTGCAGCGAGCAACAAACCGCTCCACATCCCTTCTCATCTTTGGCCAATAGAAATGGCTTGCTAGGATGTCTTCTGTCTTCTTCACACCAAAGTGCCCCATCAACCCACCGCCATGTGCTTCCTGCAATAGTAACAGACGCACAGAACTAGATGGAATGCATAATTTGTTAGCCCGAAACACGAAGCCATCAGTGAGAACAAACTTGTTCCATGTTCTCCCTTCTTTACATTGCAGCAATACATTTTTGAAATCATCATCAAAAGCATATTGTTCTTTAATTGTTTCCAAGCCAAAGATCTTAAAATCAAGTTGGGATAACATAGTATAACGGCGAGACAAGGCATCTGCAATGACATTATCTTTTCCTTTCTTATGTTTGATGACATAAGGAAAGGACTCAATAAATTCTACCCACTTGGCATGCCGACGGTTCAGATTGGTTTGGCTCCTAATGTGCTTCAAAGATTCATGATCAGAATGTATAACAAATTCTTTAGGCCATAAATAATGTTGTCATGTTTCCAAAGTTCGAACTAGAGCATATAATTCTTTATCATAAGTGGAATAGTTCAAACTAGGCCCATTAAAAACAACACATAAATGTTCAAGATGTTCTTCTAGAGATGTGCTATAGATCACGATGTCATCAAAGTAAATGTTGGCGTAAAAGTTACACCAACAGTTGGCGCCGTCCGTGGGGATCCAAGTTCTAAAAGCTTGTTCTCTACTGCTGACTGCACTCTGAAGAAAACTTACGGGGGGAGCCTCGGAATCCTGGGATTTCCCGCACCCTTCAGTTAAGGGCTTCTTAGTGCAGCCCGAAGGCCTTCTCTCGACCCCCTCGAGTCGTCCGAAGCCTTCCATTTCCAAGACACCTCATCAACTAACCATGCCTCCGAAGCGTGGTCAGGCTTCAGGTCCCCTTCGAAGGTCCCCTCGGACCAACGGAGCCGGACACTCAGCTAATCCGACGGTTCCTGTCGGAACCGATGGGCGTCGAGCGCCCCGGGGCCCTCTACCCCCTCCTACAATGCTTCAGACCGACTACGCAGCAAGCCAAGACCCTGAAGTTCCCTCCGACGAAGATGAAGGCCCTCCCGAAACCGAGGCTACGCAGCTAGCCAGGCTTCAGGAGGAGGTATCCAGATGGAGGCAGGAGGCCGCCGACCGACTCCGCACTCAAGCTTCCACCGAAACTCCAAGGGGGCCTCAAGACGATGGAGCCCGCAACCCCCCAGAAGTTATACAAGTCCAAGAGGAGGCCGAGAATGCGTCCTTCGACAATGAGTCTCCGTTGCACCCTGATCTGCAGAGAGTGCCTTTCGACCCCAAGTTCAAGGCCTCGAAGCTGCACAAGTACTCCGGGGGGTCGGACCCCGGAGAGTTCGCCCGCTCGTACGCCCTGGCCATAGAAGCAAGCGGAGGGGTGCGAAGCACCATGGCAAAATGCTTCCCACTCGCTCTCGAAGGCGTGGCGCTCCGATGGTTCTGGTCCCTAAAACCAGGATCGATCAAGTCATGGGAGCTACTCAAAAAGAAGTTCGTGAGCAACTTCCAAGGCACTTTCGTGGCCCCAATGTCCACAGGAAGTTTGTTCTAGGTAAAGCAGCGGGAGGGAGAAACCCTCCGAGAGTACTTCACACGCTTCGCCCACACCAAGTCACAGATCAAGGGCCTTACTACCTCTTCGGTAGTTGATGCTGCCCGCGAAGGGGTGCTGAACCCCGACCTCCTCAGCAAACTCCATCGGAAGCCGGTAACATCCGTAGCACAGCTCATGGCATACTTCGAGCAATATGCCAAGGCAGAGGAAGGATGTCTTCGGTGAGCTGAGGCAGCACTACCCACCCTCCGGGGAGTCAAAAGGGAGCCAGAAGCCACCGCTCCACCGCAACCTCCACAAGACAGCCGCCCTAGCGAGTACAGGCGAGGGAAGAAGCATTTCCGTTCGGAAGTGCTAAACATTACACTTTCAGCTTCGAAGGCACCTGCCAATTTCCAGCAGGTAAAAAATTTCAAGGTTGGGCCGTCGGTACCTCAAGAAAGGATGCCTGGAAGGCGCCAGAGTCATTTCTGCTGCGTGCATGGCGATAATAGAAGCCATGACACGAAGGACTGCAAGACGATATTGACCCTTCGGGGTGAATACATTGACCGAAATACCAGGAGGGGTACTTCGGACCGGGCTCCACCTACGGCACGATCGGAGCCTGTTCAAGCTGTGGCCCGAGCCGGTGCCCTCGAAGCCCCCATACGACTACCGGTGGCCAGTATTATGCCACCACCAAGGCACGAAGATCCGCAAGACCGCGGCAAGAGAGTGGTCCTGCCCATCTCCGGAGGGGGGACCCTCGGCAGCATGTCCAAGAGACAGCGCCGCGAGTACGTCCGCGAGGTTGGGCACATTGGGACTTCAAGTTCCGCTGAGGGGATGCCAGAATGGTCCCGTGTGCCCATCTCATTCACAGCCAGCGATGCAGTAGGGGTGAAGTTTCCCCATGCTGACCCATTAGTCATCTCTGCCGATATAGCAGGGGCTGATGTTCGGAGGATCATGGTGGACGGTGGAAGCTCCGCAGACATACTCTTCGTCCAAGCCTTCGACCAGATGTGTATACCCCGGAAGCATCTACTCCCAGCAGCCCGGCCACTTCAAGGGTTCTCAGGACCGCCTCTCGATGCCCTCGGTCAAATAGGCCTCGAGGTTGCCTTCGGAGAGGGGCCGCTGGCCCGAGTAGAAGAGGTGATTTTCGACGTGGTGGATGCCCCTTACGCTTACAATGCTATCTTCGGTCGAGGGATGTTAAACCAATTCGGGGCTATAGCGCATCACAACTACCTTTGTCTCAAAATGCCCACACAAGGTGGAGTGCTCACTATTTCAGGAGACCAGGCTGTAGCCAGAAGGACGGAATATGGCCACGGGCAGCCATTGGACCCTCGACAAGTGCATAATGTGGCGGAGAGCGCCAAAGAAGTACCGGAGGCCTTGAGCCCCCCGAAGGGATCCTCGCTCAAACCAAGCCCGGAGGGTGATGTCGAGACAAGAATAATCTCAGAAGACGGCAAAGAATACCCAATAAAATTCGGCAAGGGGCTATCTCCGGAGATAACCGCCTCATTAGAAGAAGTCGTCAAGAAGAATCTAGACATGTTTGCTTGGACCGACGAAGATATCACGGGGGTCGACCGAAGCATCATCGAGCACAGTCTGCTCGTCAACCCGAAGGCCAAGCCGGTGCGACAGGGGCTCCGAAAGCTATCAACAGAAAGAGCAAATTTAGCCAAGGTCGAAGTGGAAAAGTTGTTAAAAGCTGGCATTATCAGGGAGGTGGCCCATACTGAGTGGTTGGCCAACCCTGTTTTTGTAAGAAAGAAGGATTCCAGCAAATGGCGCATGTGTATTGACTTCACATCATTAAATAAAGCATGCCCGCGAGACCCCTACCCAATGCCCCGAATAGATCAATTAATATATTCCACAGCCGGCTCCGAATTATTAAGCTTCCTCGACGCCTACTCCGGGTACCATCAAGTATGGCTCAAACGCGAAGACGAGGCCAAGACAAGTTTCATAACTCCTTCGGGAGTATTCTGCTATGTAAGAATGCCTTTTGGTTTGCGGAATGCCGGAGCCACATTTTCTCGCTTAATAGCTAAGGCTTTAGGTCATCAGATAGGCCGCAATGTCGAGGCCTACATGGACGATATTGTAATAAAAAGTGCTCAAAAGCATCAGCATAGCATAGATTTAGATGAAACTTTCGAGAGCCTCCGAGCATGTGGAGTACGCCTCAATCCCGAAAAATGTATATTCGGAGTACAAGCAGGGAAGCTGCTAGGATACTTAGTTTCAAGCAGGGGGATCGAAGCCAGCCCAACGCAAATAAGTGCACTACAAAGAATGGCTCCACCTGAGAATTTGAAGCAAGTACAGAAACTAGCAGGAAGGCTAGCAGCACTCAGCAGGTTCCTGTCCAGATCGGCAGAGCGAAGCCTCCCAATTTTCAAGGCACTCAAAGGCTCCGAAAGCTTCAGCTGGACGCCGGAGTGCCAAAAGAGCTTCGAAGAAATAAAAGCATACCTCGGAACATTATCAACCTTAACCGTTCCTCTTCCAGGGGAAACATTGCTTTTATACCTTGCAGCGACAGGATCAGCAGTAAGCGCAGTACTGGTCCGAGAAGTCGAGCTTAAAGAGAAGCTGGTGCAAAACCCAGTTTATTTTGTCTCGGAGGCATTATCAGGAGCCAAGATCAGATACTCTGAGCTTGAAAAGTTTGCTTATGCTTTAGTGATGGCCTCGCGAAAGCTAAGGCATTATTTCTTGGCGCATAACCTTATTGTCCCTACATCGTATCCTCTTGGAGATATGCTCCGAAACAAAGATTCCACAGGCAGGGTTGGAAAATGGGCAGTCGAGCTGGCACCCTTCGAAATCTCCTTCACAGCAAGGACGGCCGTTAAATCTCAAATTATAGAAGATTTCGTAGCAGAGTGGACTCCATCTGCAGTATGGACTCCGGAAGAACCCTCCGACGGTTTCTGGACAATATTCTCAGACGGAGCCTATCAAGCATCAGGTGCCGGAGCAGGGGCAGTAATCTTGTCACCATCAGGGCAAAAGGCAATGTATTCAGCAAGGCTTAACTTTCGAACTACTAATAACGTCGCCGAGTATGAAGGAATCCTGCTAGGCCTCCGAAAGGCTAAAGCACTCGGAGCTACAAGGATAGTGATCAAAACAGATTCCCAAGTCGTCGCGGGGCATATTGACAAAAGCTTCCAAGCAAAAAACCCACATCTCGCGCAATACCTTCAAGAAATCCGCAAGGCAGAAGCAACATTCAAAGGGTTTACAGTTCGAAGCATTCCACGAGCAGAAAATCAACTTGCAGATATCCTTGCAAAGGCTGCAGCAGGAGCAGTGGACCTCCCAGAGGGCGCTTTCTACGAAGAGTTAGAGCAGCCAGCAGCTGACCAAATACCCTCGTCAGAAGTAATGAGTATTCAAGCTACGGATTGGCGAACTCCGATAATAACCATGTTGCAAGGTAGCAATGACCTTCCGGAAGGCCCAGAAGCTCGAAGATTGCAATCAAGAGCTCGAAATTACAAACTTATTGGGGGAATACTATATAAGGCCGGAGTATGCTCACCACTGCTTCGATGCATCTCTCAACCTGAAGGACAAGACATACTTCGAGGCATCCACGAAGGGCTGTGCGGAGGTCATCTAGCTCCTAGAGCGCTAGCAGGCAAGACGCTCCGGCAAGGTTTCTATTGGCCGACAATCGTCAGAGACGCCGAAGACCTAGTTCGAACATGCCAAGGCTGCCAATGGATGGGCAGAAGGAGCCATCGCCCACCAACTCAACTTCAAGTTATTGCCCCGGTATGGCCGATGGCTAGATGGGGCATGGACCTCATAGGCCCTTTCCCACCAGCAAAGGGCGGTTTGAAATTTGCGGTCGTAGCAATAGAATACTTCTCAAAATGGGTGGAAGCATAGCCGCTAACAGCCATCACGTCGAAGAACGTGCAAAGGTTCTTCTGGCAGAATATTATATGCAGGTTCGGAGTCCCCAGAGAATTAACGGTGGATAACGGAACCCAGTTCGAAGCTGATACCTTCCAAACATTCTGTGAAGAACTGGGCATTAAGCTATGCTTCGCAGCAGTGCGACATCCGCAATCCAACGGAGCCGTCGAACGAGCCAACGGGAATATCCTCTCCGGGTTAAATCGCCGAATTGTGGGATTGGCCAAGGGCCTATGGGTCGAAGAGCTACCTAAAATTTTATGGTCTATCCGAACCACGCAAACTAGATCAACCGGCTTCACGCCATTCAGATTGCTCTTCGGAGACGAAGCCATGACCCCTACGGAGCTCAAAGGGGAGTCACTTCGCGTAATTCAACACGAAGACGAAGATGATCGGAGTGCTTCAATAGACTTGTCAGAAGAAACAAGGCTTCGAGCTGTCGCCAACCTGACGAAGTACCAAGAGCGCACAAAGACATGGTATGACCCGAAGGTCAAGTTAACTGAGTTAAAACCAGGTCATCTAGTATTGCGAAATGTAATAGCTCCGGGGAAGCTAGGAAACAAATGGGAAGGACCATATGTTATCTTACGCTCAGGACGCCCCGGATCGTTTAAATTAGCTAATTTAGAAGGAGAAGAGTTGAAACATGCGTGGCATGCGGAGCACCTTAAGAGATATTACGCTTAAGGCTTCCTTGTAATCACTTGTAACACTCCTTTTATAAATAAAGCTAAGGGTTGAGATTTGTTTTGCCCTTCGAACATCAAACCCTCCGGATGGACGCATTCGGAGGTCGGTGATGCTAGCAGAGCCAAGCATTTTTCGAAAAAACCCAAGGGGCTGGCTACGAACCATTGGTTCAGTGGCTCCGCCAACCTACGGATTCCAGGCTCCGGCTTGTTAGGATCCGTAGAAGAGTCTAAGGACTTTAAACAAGACAGAATTTCAAACCTCCGGGTGCGAAGTATCTGTAAAAGAGCCGTAGGTGGCCAACCTACGGATTCCAGGCTCCGGCTTGTTAGGATCCGTAGAAGAGTCTAAGGACTTTAAACAAGACAGAATTTCAAGCCTCCGGGTACGAAGTATCTGTAAAAGAGCCGTAGGTGGCCAACCTACGGATTCCAGGCTCCGGCTTGTTAGGATCCGTAGAAGAGTCTAAGGACTTTAAACAAGACAAAATTTCAAGCCTCCTGGTACGAAGTATCTGTAAAAGAGCCGTAGGTGGCCAACCTACGGATTCCAGGCTCCGGCTTGTTAGGATCCGTAGAAGAGTCTAAGGACTTTAAACAAGACAGAATTTCAAGCCTCCGGGTACGAAGTATCTGTAAAAGAGCCGTAGGTGGCCAACCTACGGATTCCAGGCTCTGGCTTGTTAGGATCCGTAGAAGAGTCTAAGGACTTTAAATTTGTTATTTTATCGGTGGTGACATGTGCAAAATTCGAAGCATGCAGGTGTTCGGTCGATCATTGTGCCTAGCGAACCCTTATATATGATAAAAGCTCCGCCACCCACAAGGGGGGTAGGAGGATAGGAGTCACACAGCATACTGTCGAAGCATTCCACATTAAAATATTATACTCATACATCAAGAAAAATTGTTATCTAAACCCAAATAAAAACGGAGACCCTTTCGACCCCTAGAGCTACCCCTGCGGCTACTTTGCCCTTCGGAGCTTGAAGTCTTTTTTGGCCGGGAACTTCGCTTTTTTCTCGAGGCTCGCAGTTTCTTCTGCTCCTCCTGAAGTTCGGCCCACGTCAAGAGCCTTTCGGAGCCGGCCTCGGCAAGGTTTTCGGATTGATACTCCGAGTCAGACCAGTCGACAGGCTCGGAAGACGAAGACCCCTCTTCCTTTTCTTCCTCTTTAATATAAGACAAAACGTCCCTTCGTACTTCAAGGGTAACTTCCCCCCCGACTCCGCGAGGAACAGAAAAGCGGGAGCGGCGGTAAGGTCTCAAACTCTCAAGAACTGCCCACTCCTTTCGAAGCTCGGCAGTAGGTTCCAAAAGTACGAAGTCGGGGCTCGAAGGGCATGACAGAACCTAAAAAAGAGCAGAGCACCCAAGACAAGTACTGTTTATAACTTTCTCATTAATTAAACAAAGTTTACAAGACCACAGGTACACAACAACCCTAAGCGGCTAGACCTGCGGGTCGGTTGGCGGAGCTGGGACCGAAGGCGCTGGCGAAGTCGGGAGTGGTGGCTTCGCTTGAGCTTGCTTTTGCCGGCGGGCCTCGTCGATCCAAGCCTTAGCAGCAACCTTATGGTCTGCCTTCCATACTGATCGGAAAGCTTCCCAAGCCGAAGCCACCTCCAAAGACGGCCGCAGCAGGTCATCATCCGCGAAGCCTCCAGGAGACGAACCACTAACCGAATCGAAGGGAATCCGAAGAGATTCGAGGTGGCGAAGAACCCCGATGCCGGCGCACTGTCCGGAGATCTCTCCGTACCGGACTCCGGAGTTCTTCATCAGCGACGAAGCTACCTGGATCCTCGTCAGCTTCCGGTTGAGCGGCTCGTAGGCTGCAGCAGAGGTCGAAGGGCACATGGTGCCAAAGTACTCTAACGTACCCTGAAGAGCTTCCAAGGTATGGTCAGCAGTACTGGAATTCTTTCTCTCTGCTACTTCCAGGCTTGCAACAGTTGCATCCAACGCGGCCACCCGAAGCATCAAGGAACTCTTTTGAGCCATTGCCTGGCTGAGAGCCCCTTGAAGTTCCACCAGATGTCCGTTCGAAGCAGCCGCATCCTGGTGAAGCTTCTCGACCTCCGCACGGAGGACCACTCGTTCAGCCTCGGCTTCTTGGGCATGAGAGCGGAGGGCTTCAAGGGCTTCTTCAGACGCTGCCTTAGCCTTCCGTTCTTCCAAAAGTTCTTCATTCAGCCTGAGAGACCTCCCGGTGGAGTCATCAAGAGCTGTTTGAAGGGCTGTAACCTTCCGGTTAAGTCGGTTAATTTCGACCTCGCTGGAAGTCGCTGCCGCTCTAGCAAGGGCGAATTGCTGCAAGGAAAACAAGGTAAGTGCTAAAGAAGTTTCGACCACTAAAATACAGCAACTGTGGTGTCTTTTTCATACCTGAAGGGCAGCCCTTTCGAGGGCCGTGTTGAGGCTCGAAGCCCTAACTTCGCTCAAAGCGGAGATCAACTCCGAATTGGCAATGTCCTGGCTTTTCTCAGCCAGGGGCTCCAGGAGCCTTCGAAGGCCGCTCCGATGTTCCAAGAAAGGAGCCAGAAGAGGGAGCCAAGACAAGGCTCGAGCGTCGTCCTCTGCGGCCTCGTCCTCTGAGTTGCCAACGGAGGGCGCAGCTTGGTCAACCCGAAGGCCCAGGCTGGAAATACTCTTACCCCTCCCCGGCACGAAAGGGGGAGAGGCAAGAACACTCCGACCCTCAGCCGCCACATCTCCGGCCGGAACCACGTTGTCGGAGGCGCCTTCAGTAGTCGAGGTCGCCACGGCCGGAGCCAACTCCGTCCCAGGGAGCACATCGTCCGCTCCGAAGGATACGTTCTCCACCACCGGGCTCGGAGCCCCCAGGGGAGCCGGAGGGTCCGCTCGGGTGACCGTCTCCGAAGAAGCGGGGACGTCGGGCGCCGCCAAGGCTTCGGTACCCGAAGAGGTACCTATTTCAAATACCAAGATTAATTAACATATTCTACAGATAGCAAGCGAATGCCGACGAAAAAGAAAGAGCTCCGGGAAAATACCTCTAAGAGCCGCTTGAGGAAGGATCGCCGGATCCTCCAGGACTTCGTACATCTGGAGGATATTGTCAAAGTCATCCCCCGAAGTCCTACCCTCGGTTTCGTCCGTCGGGGCCACGACCTCCGCGGGAACCCCTTCGGGCGCAGGCAAGTCAGAGGTAGAGTATGACTCCACTTGCACGTTGACGGGTGCAGGAGGAGCCAATGGAGTTACACTAACACCCTCCCTGTCGGAGAGGTTTGGGGGGACCTCTTCCATGTCTTCGTCAATCAAAAGGTAGTCTTCGAAGGCCTTCGCTGTAGCACCTCCGGAGTCTTATGCCTCTTCGGGAGTCGGGCTCCGCTCATCCGGCGACGAAGAAGATGAAGCGGGCGTCAAGTGCGGAGGTTGCTTCGCCGCCTTCTTCTGAAGAGGTTGCTTGCCAGCTTTTTTAGAGGGCTCGGTCGCTGCTTTCCTCTTGCGAGCCGCCGCTCCAGCTGGGGCGAAGTCGGGAAGCTGCGGAGGCTCCATGCCGAGGGCTCTCCACACCCTGTTCGAGCGCTCCCAACTCCCCACCAGCTCCAGCCTCCTCTGCCTCTCGGCCACCGAAGGGGCTCCGAGAATTCGTTCGGTAGCCCGGACTATGTCGTCCGGAGCTAAGGCCAGAGGCGCCGCTGAAAAGAAAAAGGTATAAGAAGCATAAGTATAATTAATGTGTTCATATAAAATGATGCCGCAGGAGAAAGACGTACCTATGTTTCGGAGGTCCCCCTCCGAGGCTTGCGGGATGGAGATTGGCCAACTGGCTCCGAGGGGTGAGATCCGAAGGCCAACGAACTCCTCGGCCAGGTCGCGCATGCTCATGCGACGAGCCACTGAAGCCAGCAACCCTAGCCTCATCGTGAGCAAGCTAGGGTTTGGGGAGATGTCCGCCTCCTTCCGGAACCAGATTTCTTGAAGAGGGCCCGAAAGGGGGGAGTATTCTCCTACTTCGGCGTAAAACCACCGAAGTATCCAATTTGTATACCATCGGTCGTTTATGGCCTTCGCAGGGAAATGGAGAGCGTGCTCCCGCCGTAGCTGGAAGTTAACGCTGCCGAAGGCCACAGTCACCTTCGAGTCCCCAGGCCCATCTTGAGGCTTCGGCTGGCAGATGGCTTCGTGGGTCGCTGCGAAGATCTCGGAGCGCCCTTCGCACCCCTCCGCTCGAAGAGCCCACTCAAAGACAGCCAGGCGGACGATTGCGTTGGGGGACAATTGAGGCAGGGTTATGTGGAACAGGTCCAGTACCTCTGCCAGAAAATCCACGGCTGGTAGCCCCAGACCCGCTTCGAAGAACGCCTCGAAGACCACCACTTCTCCGCTCCGAGGCCGTGGAGTCGACTCTGTCCCGGGAACTCGAGTCCTCATTCCGGCTCCCAGCTTCCCGTCTACTGCCTCTTCAATGGACTCCGCGGTGCTCATAGACTGGCCGATGACAAAGCTCTGAGCCATCTTCTTCTTGGAGGGCGGGCGGAGCGCTCGAGGATTCTTGGGCCAAGCACCGCCCGGACCCCCCGCCATTGCCGTGGCTGCCGATGCAGCCCACGCCTGCCGCTGCGCCAGAGTGTTGGCCGCCAATGGAGTTGTGTGGCTGGTTCTCGCCATTGCGCTCAAATGCTCGAGGGTGCGGAAGATTGAGGGAAAATGTGAATTGCAGGAACGGTGAATGCGGTAAAAAACCTCTAGTAATCCCTATCTCCCCCTTTTATAACCGCACGACCTATACTGCTCTTCGAGAAGTTTCACATTGTAGGTTCGGCTTCCGTCACTAACAGGGGGGCCGGTAATTGGAACGGCGTGCAACCGCTGAAGAAATCGACCGTTACTTCTTTTTTACAGAGGGTAACGGCTATTTGCGCCGTAACGGTCATATTGATGGTACCCCACGACGTTCACACTCCGTAACCGTCTCCACGACGAAAGACACTTCGTAACCGCTTGCACGACGTTCATACTCCGAAACCGTTCTAGTCCCAGGGAGTTTTCTCACTGTGCCAAAACTCGGAGGCGAAGGTTTTAAGATATTGGGCTCAAAATCCTGAGCTAAGTCATAACATCTTCGAATTCCCTTTAAGCCTCAAAAACTAAAAATGTTCCTTTCGTATACTGCCTTCTTTCTAAAAATAGGTTATCTACAGAAAGGCGTATTCGAGGGGCTACTGTTGGGGGAAATTACTTCATTTCCAGGACTTAAAGGCTAACCCTCCGTGGACTCCAGGAAGATCCCGAAGATGGCGGACTAATGTTCGAAGCATACGTCAGCACGGTCGAAGGGTGTCACGATGCGAAGTCACAGAGGACCCTCCGAAGGGAAGAAGGAGGCTTCGAAGCAGGAAGACGTGACTGATAGGATGTCTTGCTTATCCATCTACCCTACGGCACTTTACCGTGCATAACCTTGTTTATAATATTGGAGGTCAGTTGTAACTTAGGGGTAAATAGGTCTATTCCTTAAGCCTTTTTCCCTATAAATACCCCCCATTGTACCTTGTAAGAAGGATCCGGAACCAGTGGTTCAAACACATACATTCGGACCTCTTGAGTTGTTATCCTTTACGGAGGCTCAAGTTTGTCCTAAAAGCACAAACCTCTTGTTTGTTTGTTCTTGACTACTAAGAACCTGTTGGTGTAACTTTTACGCCAACAGTAAACTACCACAAATCTCCCAATGAAAGCACGTAAAACTTTATTCATTAATCTCATGAAAGTGCTAGGTGCATTAGTGAGGCCAAAAGGCATGACCAACCACTCATACAAACCAAACTTGGTTTTAAACGCTGTTTTCCATTCATCTCCTAGCTTCATGCGAATTTGGTGGTATCCACTACGCAAATCAATTTTAGAGAAAATCATCGAGCCACTAAGTTCATCAAGCATATCATCTAACCTAGGGATAGGATGACGATATCTGATGGTAATGTTATTAATTGCTCGGCAATCTACACACATGCGCCATGATCCATCTTTCTTTGGAACCAACAGAACAGGAACAGAGCAAGGACTAAGGGACTCACGCACATAACCTTTGTCGAGTAATTCCTGAACTTGTCGCTGAATCTCCTTGGTCTCTTCCGGGTTGGTCCTGTATGGCGCTCGATTTGGCAAGGAAGCCCTAGGGACGAGGTCAATCTGATGCTCAATACCTCTGATTGGTGGTAGCCCGGGTGGCACTTCTTGTGGGAACACATCAGCATATTCCTGCAAAAGATTAGTGACAGTAGGAGGCAAAGTAGATGGTATGTCGTGAAGTGAGAACAAAGCTTCTTTGCAAACAAACACATAGCAGATCATGGCGTCGTCATTTAATTCAAGTAAATCAGATTTTGAAACAAGGAAACAAGCACTTTTCAATTTTATGTCATTTTCCCCAACATGAGCAGATTTAGATTTGTCATTCGTAGGTTTAACCGATCCGTTCACAACACCACTGTCATTTTGAGCAGATTTCTTGTTTTTCTCCTTGCAAGCTCTAGCAACTTCATCCCTCAAAATAGCATCGGGAGACATAGGGTGCAAAACAAGCTTCTTCTCATTATGCATGAAAGAATATTGATTTGATTTACCATGATGCAATGTATCCTTATCAAATTGCCAAGGTCTACCAAATAACATAGAGCAAGCTTGCATAGGTACTACATCACAATCAATGTAATCATGGTATGAACCAATTGTAAATTCCACTCGGACCATACGTGTTACCTTAAGCTTACCACTATCATTGAACCATTAGATGTAGTAGGGATGTGGGTGTGGAAGTGTTTTCATCCCAAGTTTTGCTACCATGGTGGCACTCGCCAAGTTGTTGCAGCTTCCTCCATCAATAATAATGCGACACGATCGTTCCAAAATGACACACTTTGTTTGGAACAGATTGTGTCGCTGGTTCTGTTCTGCTTGAATCATTTGTGCACTCAAGATACGCCTCACAACAAGACTCTCGTAGTGTTCAGCATGTTCAGCCCCAATGTGTTCTTCATCATCATTCTTATTTCCTGCATCTTGGGCAGCAAGCATGGCATATGTTTCATCGTCTAAATCACTAGCTGATGAATACTCACCATTTTCTCGTACGATCAGCACACACTTGCTTGGACAGTCCCTTTGTATGTGCCCAAATCCTTTGCATCAGAGACACTGGATGTCCTTCATTCTCCCGGTGGAAGCGACGGAAGAAGAAGTGTTGGCTGCAGCTTGGGTGGATCCTTTTGCTGTCTCGGTAGTACGGATAGGTGCTGATTTTGATGTAGTTGTGGACTGCCGATTGGAAGCATCTCTCTGAAAATCATGTTTAGGGCCAGCGGCACTTGTGCGGGGCTGCCACGATGTAGTCCGTCCTGCAGGAGTGTTATTTATTTTGCGGCGTCCCTGCACTTCCCTTTCAGCCTTACAAGCAAGATGAAATAATCGAGTGACATTAGTGTACTCCTTGTAAGCCAATATATCCTGAATTTCTCTAGTTAAACCACCCATGAATCGAGCCATCGCAGCCTCTTCATTTTCAACTAGACCACATCTCATCATGCCTATTTGTAGTTCCTGATAGTACTCCTCAACCGATTTGTTGCCTTGCCTAAGCTGTTGTAATTTATGCAACAAGTCTCGAGCATGATAGGAAGGAACAAAACGACTACGCATGATTCTTTTTAAAGCATTCCAAGTTTGTGGTACAATAGCTGGATTTTTAGTTTGATACTCATGCCACCAAACAGAAGCAAAGTCAGTGAATTCACTAGTGGCAGCTCTAACCTTTTTATCATCAGGAAATTCATGGCATGCAAATTTTTGATCTACCGACAGCTCCCAAGTCAGATATGCATCAGGATCATATTTCCCATCAAAAGATGGTATGGAGAATTTAATCATGCGTAGGGAATCATCGTTGTCACGTAACTCACGTCGTGGAGCTCGGCCAACCATACCTTGATAGTGGCGACGTGGTTGCCGTCGAGACCTGAAAGATCCATTATCAAGCTCGGTATCGACTGAATACTCTAGGTCGTCATATCTTGCGGCACTAGCAATGGAGGTATGACCGTCATCATCACGGTGTTCCAACTCTCCGAGCCCAGCTTGTTCCATCCTCTCTAATCGCACATTGATTGCTGCAAGAGAGGTGTTAATAGCCCCAGCTGTTCTCTCTAATGTGGTCAGCTGGTTGTTGGCAAGAATCTGCGCTGCCTCTAATTGACCAATGCGCTCATTGGTGACTTGAACATCCTCATTGAGGGCTTCTGTGTGCAACCTTAGTTGGCGTTCGAAATGTTGAATGATGCCCCTCGTACGTGGTGAATGTGGAAGCGTCTCACTCGCATCAGCTGACATGGTTAGTACAAAAGAAGTACACAAGCAAGCAGATTAAACCTAGCAGTTGCTAGGAGATGGTAGGACACAGACACTTTCTCACTAGCAGGAAATCAAGCTCTTGCAAGTTCTTACCACACAATGCAGGAGGCGCCGGCAAACAGCAAGAACAACAACAAACGGTGACTGCCAGCACAACCCGGTGGTGTTGTAGGTAATTTTGTGGAGCTGTAGGTGGCTGCTAAAACAATTGCACAAAGGAACAACTAGTACCACGTTAGTCACAACAAGTTGAATAAACGTTCCGCGATGGTACTGTGCTGGTCCTAGTCCAAACCGTGATAGAGACGTGAGCCGTCACCCAAACGTAATCACCAAAATGCTCAAAACAGCAAGCTGAAATCAAATGGAAGCAATAACAGGCCAAAATCAGCTCTCTGCAGATTGGACAAGAGATCGGACAAGGGTTCGGACAAGGGATCGGAAAAGCAACTAACAGGACCGCTTCTCCTTTTTTTGTTTTTTTTCTTTTTTTTGACCTGTGCCTTGTTTCTTGCTGATCTGTGCGGCTTTTGTTTTGCACTTGCCTTTTTCTCTCCTTGTAACTTCAGCTAGAGAATGAAAATGGAGATAGAACAAGGTGCACGAACTCAAAACTCTAGCGGTAAAAAACTTAGGACCAGCAACTTGACACAAAGAAGTAACCGTGAATTCAACAAGCCGAGAGCTAAGTAGCAAAGCAAAGGCACAAAATGTTTTTGGGATTTTCAGATCGAAACTTATCTTTGGGCAAAAGTGGACTGTAGGAAAAATAACAAAGAACAAAGAACAAAGGAGAAGGAGATCTCTCACCGATCAACCTGAAATCTGATACCACTTAATGGACCCGACGGGTACGGGGGAGCCCGATCTTTCGATGAGAGATGGAGGATGTGGTGAATTTGGTGGATGCCGACGTAGGCTGCCCGACTACCACAACCAAGATGGTGTGGCGCCTTGAGCGACAGGTACACCGTCTCCTGATAACTACAATTTGGGGGTGGAGATCGACGTTGTGCTACCCGACTACAACAACCACAAGGGTGCTGCGCCTTAGCGATAGTTACACCGACTCCGGTTGTTGCTGCTCTTGCCGTGCCAAGAACAGCCTTGAACCTGCAAGCAATCGAAGAACAAGCAAGAACAAGATGACAAGCAAACACTCACGGATGTGATAGAAGTTGGAGTTTTGATTCAAGTAATCGGGCGGTCTAGCCGACACGCGCATTACAAGGAAGTAGCAGCAGCTAACTTACATCAAAACAAAACCCGAGTTCTTTTGTGGCTACCACTTGCTTTTAAAGGGAAAACTAGAAACTCAGGATGGAGTCACGAGCGTTCTTCGGCAGTTTCTGGACGTTTCATCTGTCCTCTGCCATTGATTCTTGATCCGTTGGAAAGCAGACGAAGAGACCTTTCCAACAAGTATTTATTTGCATTAAACAACCTTGGGAGTTGAAAGATATGCTCCATTTAATCTTGGATTTCTGCAGTTACAAGAGTCCCTTCGGGTGCACGAATATTTATTGCATTGTTGCCTTCTCCACTCCTAGCTGGTTCAGTTCCTAAGCACTTAAGGATAATAAAGTCATCACAAGACTTTAATAGTACCCCATTGGAAAAATAATTAACTTGAACAGCTAGGAATGAGTTCACCAGATAATTAAGTTCACGTGCACGGGCGCGTGTCATTGGTCCTTGCTTAGGTGTAAGCGGTGAAGTGTTGGCTGCTGTTGTGGTTGTATCAATGGCAGCGATGTCCTCATCACATAGAAACTACTAACATCTTCCACATAAACATGACTCACTCACGCTTGTATCTAATACCCATGGTGCTCAGGTGCGCCTCATGCTTGGGCTGTGGAAGAGGTTTTTTCGATGGATCTACTATGTTCAAATCCGTGTGCACATTTCAAATCTTCACATCACATCTCTCTATGATCTCAAGGATTATGTTATATCGTCATAAGCTTGGAGGCACCACTATTATCACAATAGAGGTCCACTAGAGTGGACGCACTAAAGATAACACCCAGCTCAGAAACAAACTTTCTAATCCAAACGACCTCCTTCGTAGTTTCTGAAGCTACGATATACTCAACTTCCGTTATAGAATCGACCACCATCTCTTGCTTGGAACTCTTCCAACTCACTGTACCTCCATTGAGGAAGAACACAAAACCGGATTACGATCGAGAATAATCTTTATCGGTTTGAAAGCTAGCATCGGTGTAACCACATACAACAAGCTCCTCATCACCACCGTAAACTAGGAACATTTCCTCAGTCCGTCTCACGTACTTGAGGATACTTTTTACTACAGCCTAGTGACTTTCACCCGGGTTTGATTGGTACCTGCTCATAACATTTAAAGCATATGAAACATTTAGGCGTGTACTCAACATAGCATACATGATGGCCCCGATTGCGGAGGCATATGGGATCACACTCATTTTCTCTAGTTCTTCAGGTGTCGCGACACACTGAGTCTTACTAAGAGAAATACCATGTGACATTGACAGAAATCCCTTCTTGGAATTCTCCATTTTGAACCGTTTCAAAACTTTGTAAATGTTCATACTCTAGCTTAATCTAATTAGCCACTTTGATCTATCTTTATAGATATTTAAGCCCAAAATGTATACTGCCTC